>JAQFYZ010000078.1:0-78301 GCA_034695085.1 Cylindroiulus punctatus
GAATCGCAAACAGGAAATGGCATCCTATTGGTTGAACGGCGGCCATTTTTGTCCTCTCTCGTTGATTTGACTATAGTTGATTTTTCAAGAAAATGCAGTCTTCAGCATTTTTCATTCATGCATTTTAATCAGTGATGCTCAAACTGAATTCGAGCGAGTCGAAAATGTGCGTCGGTTGCCTCTGTTGATGAAAACACTAATGAAATGGGAAATCGATGAACAAACTGTTGTTAGAAAAAAGCAAACTGCTAAACATCAATTTTGCGTCACGTCTTCCACCCTTATGTATTCGCAATTTGTAAGCTATGTGAAAACAGATCCTTTTAAGCCAGTTTCACTCGATTTCCATAACCCAGGGAATGTCAGGGTAACTGCTTTAAAATGCTATATGACCGTGGCCTAATGTTGCGTGAAACTTGATGCAAATTGGCAGGGAGATTACTGAAATGTATTGATGAGGAACTTGATGAGGGTTGGGCTATATCCGAAAGATTATGCCCAAAGGATGTGCACAAAATGTATTTACATGTATATTTCATATTCCAACCCTGATTGCCCAGCATGCATGAATGCCACCTGCTGTTGCAGTTTATCCAATTTATCTGGAGCACCTAATCGATAAGCTGAATTTCGCTAATTGGTGGCAGCCCAGTTTCATCCTTTGTTGGACAGACTATAGTGCACTTCTGCTGTCCTATAGTAGAAATACGAACTGATGGAACTGAAGGCCAGCCAATCAGAGAGGTGTCGCTTATCGATTAGGGATCCCTAGTTTTAACTTGTTGAAAGGAAAATGGCTGACGCCTCGAGCTGAAGCGCCTCCAATTTTTTTTTTTTTTTGAGCTCCTTCCTCTCACCAGTGGCGCTGTATGCGAAATACTAGACTTAGTCAATCGCAAACTGGCGATTGGATTCTATTGGTCGGCGCTTTCAGCTCAGTTCCATCACTTCGTGGTTCGTCTACACATGTAAATGTAGGTAGTTTTCGATGGTGATAGGAATTACAGCCAGAGTCGCACTCGATGAAATGGTCAGCTTTATGGCGACTGGATGCTGCTCTAAACAGCCATTTTCGACCGCGCCCGCAGCGCCATCTAACACCGGCGGCGGTGGGTCGTTCGCCGGTAATGCGTATGTGGCGAATGTGCCTGCCGGTCACGTGTCGGCGTCGAGAGCAGCATTCCGAACACATCAGCACGCGCCAGTTGGCCAAATTGGCGTAAATTTTTTCGATAAGCCTAACAGCTGTTGCCCGCGGCGCGTCGAGGCTTACAGGGTGCGTCGAAAATGGACTGCCCACGAAAGCTCGGGTTGAAGACTTTGAGGTTCCTCTGTTTTTATTTTTGGCCTAAAGGCTCAGCGCGTTTCCTCGGCTGGGATGGCGACGCGAGGAGGTGTGTTGCAAGAGCAGCTGACTTTGTTTTCGTAATGGCGACCCTGAACAGACACAAAAACACCCCACTAAAAATGGCTGTGGGCTTACGTAATTTTAATGAGCGCCGTGACGCGATGCGCCACTTCCTGCTACGCCGAAAATGCTGTTACGTGCGTTCGACCCAACCTTGAGGCGGGCATCGCGTTTCCAACTCGACATCGATTATTTATTCCCCGTTTATCGGTTTGGCCCTCGCGCAATGGCAGCGGCAGGGGGCGCCACCGTCCCCGCACCCCTTTGATGCTCGGTTGCAGACCCAGACGCCAACTCGAGGTGTTGGTGTCGACTATAGTCGTCACGGCAAAAGAACGAAAATTTTTACAGCCAATCGGAGAGAGTCGGCTTATCGATGCACTGTTTCAGGAGTTTCAGCGGTATATGCTGCCATGCTCGATATATATTACAGGATAGACGAATCGCAAACAGGAAATTGCGTCCTATTGGTCTGAACGACGCCATTTTTTCGTTCATTTGCCGGGATGACTATAGCTGTACATGGTTTGAGATTGACATTGTCTGGAAAAGTCAGGGAAATTCGTATGGTGTTTCGAACATAAAAATCTGGAAAGTACAATGTAAATAGGCCGACAGTATGCAAATGAATTAGTGACTCCATGGAAGGCTAAACACACGACTTGGGTCTGTAATTTATTAAAAAAAATTGTCTAAGGTTTGCTAAACGCGCATGGAATAGTCAGAGGAATATGATTTAAGATTCGGCGAGACAGTCTATTTAAACAGATGTCTTGCTTCAAAGTCTCTGAGCAAATCGACAATGTTCGTATAAATAAATGAATGAAATAAATTTTGTTTTGATAATGTTCAAAACTTGCATTGGTCAATTCCGAAAAGGATTGGGGGATATGCTTTTATCTAATTTATACGTGTCAGCTTTGCTTGGGAGTCATGCAAAAGTCGGCAAATTGAAATACTGGTTATGGAAGTCATATGGGAAAGTCATGCTATGTGACGTTTTTGACGTCATCATGGAATTTGTTTCTGATTAATTCAATGGACATTTTATGATGGCCAGACATAGGCTTTGCCGCAGGAGTCTAGAGTTTCGTCAAGCAGATTTCCCTTAGAATAATTTCCTTTTGTTATTATGACAAACAAGAAATGATGAGTAAAGGTATCATACATGTATAATTGAAGAAAGCAAAAAGAAAAAGTAAAAGGCACTCTTGTTGAACATTTAAATTAGGAAGTTGAACTGTGATTTGATGGTTTTTGTTTTTTGTTGGATGGATTTGGATGGATAAAGGAAATGATAAGGGATTTACTACATGCCATGTAATATTTAAACTTTTTAAACCCATGAAATTTAACAATAATTCAAAATCTGGCAGATACTTGCACCATGTCTTAATTGGCATTCGTAATCCTTGCAGTAAGCTTTGCATCGTTCTTGGTGGACATGGATTGTTGGTTTCAGTAAACAGGCACCTAATTTTGACCCGTCGTTCACATTTATTTAAATGCTCAATTCCTATTCAGGTTGTGAAGGTTTGCGATGAGGAAAAGGGTGAGTACTCATAACCTATCACTCCATAAATCGCGGGTGGTTTGAGGGATTGATTTACTTCCTGTCTTGCTAGCTCCTCCCACATTTGCAACAAAACCAATGTGGCCACAAGGCCTCTAGCTGGCGATTTGACCTCATTGACCTGTGCTAATGCTCTCGAGCCGCACACAGAGGGCGCTTTGTTGACTGCTGAACAATCATGACCAATGTGCTGTAAGACGACATAACGTCCAATTGACCAGGCCATCCTGCAGAAGAAGTGTTTCTTCTGTGGCCAGCGAAACAAAGGCATTCGTTGAAATGCTCGCTGAGGTCATTGAGGTCGTGGCGGTTGGGGTTAATAGGGTTGAGTACCTGGTTGATTTATTGCATCAAAGAAGAAGCAGTTTTTCTGAGAAACACTCCCTTGTTCTGTAGTCTTCCATCTGTCTGAAGACGTTCAAATCAAGCCTTTCTTCATTTTGCCAGGGTGCCTGACTAGCCGTCTGGAAGCCTGGAAATGTCAGGGAAATTGACTCGGTTGGGAAATGTCAGGGAAATTTGCCTCATGTCTGAAAATTTCAATTCAATTCCTCATGTTCTGAAAATTCACGTCTGCCTCATTTGACATTGCAAGAACTGCTTCCAGAGCCACCTATGTTGTATTCCGTGCAATCACCAGGGGTGACCTTTGATAGAACATTGTACGCTGTTTGGGGCTGCGTGTGTGGAATGTCGAAATTTGTTATTTTTGATCTTTGTGCGCAGCATTTGCGTATGCCACTTAAGCTATTGCCGAGTTAATTAAAAGTCGAGACTGACATGAAAGACGACGGGCACGGAAGAGTCAGGGGTATCAGTGGCGGTGACCTTCAAGTTGTAGTTGAAAGATCGAAATACGTACATGTACATGTATAATGGTTAAAATACAGGGCGATCATAATTATCTGCCGCCATCGCAGACATTAATTTAAAGATAGTGTTTTGGAACACATTTTGAAAAACGCTACAAGAACTCCTAAGTTTAATCTTTAGTTTTATTAAGTTATTTTAGTTCACAGGTATAGTGCCAGGCGGCGCTGTGATCGCTCGAGAGGAAAATGGCATCTACAGTACATGCATGTACATATATACAAGCAATCACTGGTATCACGTGTCACCACATCGCCGGTGTTAAGGGCAATTTCTGAACAGTGTGTGGACTGCAAATAACCTCGGGTCGATTTTCTACAGTGTGGAAATCTCTTTTGAAATTGCGCATTACCATTGATCGGTGATAAACTGTAAGCCTACACTGCACCGGAAAACACATTGAACTTTTTTCTGTATGGAGGCCATTTTCGATTCTGTCGGATACAGCGCCGCCTGCTGGTACCTGAATAATATGTGCATGACATAAAAACTTTTGCCAGTCCTTCTACCTTTTGCATGTATTCATTTCTTGGTCCTGACAGGTTTTATGCATTAATGTTTTAATGCAAAGGCCTTCATGGCCACCCTGTACTGCAATTAAAAATGTTTCAGTTTCGCTTAATGGTATAGAGGGTTGAGCAGACGCCACAGTTATCCGGATTTTCTTATCCTCTGGTCTGATAAATGCAAATTTCTGTGATAACCTGCAGTGGCGGCGAGTTTTGACATTATATCATGGTTCGATCAGATGATTGCTGTAATGCATGGCGAATTGACGCAAGATAACCCGTCCTTTTTACTGCGTTTATATATAGTGCAACTAACTAAATGAATTATCGAGCTTTTTTCGCGTCATTATCTCCGCCAATATTGGAATAGCATTATGAATCACAGGTCGCCATCTTCATTAACTCCCTTTGCATGTGATGGTGGGATTACAGTGTGTCAAATCAGCGACCCAAAAAGCGTGTCTATCTTATTGGGATGGCCACATATTGCCAATGAAATATGGGATTTTCATGAAAATTGCATACTGAAAAATATCAGTACAGTACATGCAGTTCATGAAATTAAAATCCTGCATCAGTACAAGCTTCGTTCCATACGTTGACCATCTCCTTATGTTGACCAGTTGGCTACTGCGTGTGGTCTACTTCCAGAGGTTCTATTGTATTTGGTTTGTGATTTTGCTGTTTGATTTGAATTCGAGGCGCCATTTTGTTGTAGCAGACACTCGTATAAACCAAAGATTCGACGCCATACGTGGGTGGGTCGACTCCCTCTATTTGCCAGCGGAATTATGTCGTCCCTGGATCGCTTCCGACACAACTTCGAAGGCCTTGTTCCGATATTTAAACATCGCTTAAGGACAATTAAAATGTTTTAATGTTGGTAGGCCTAGCGAGATAGACCAGGGGTATCAAAGCCTCGCTCATCCTCGCGTGGGAATCGATAATTCGGCAGTAATTATGATTCATGGCGCATTATGTCCAAATGTTTTGTTAAGTCGTAATTGCCTGCCATTGATGATTTTGCGCAGCTTTCCATCCGACGGTCTTGGGCTGACGTATGCTGCCTTCCGCGTTTTAATAAAACGGAATTCAGGGCGTTATCTTTCCTATCACGATGCTGTTTCATTACACAAATTACAGGGGATGCGAACCCCCTTCAACTGTTTGTTAACATTTCAAACGCAATTTACTTCGCGGCGAAAATGGCTACCTTTTTTCATTACAGTTTTTTTACTCGGCGCCATGGACTATCGAGGCTGCCTCTGGTGCTTAATAATATCGCCTGTAATGAAAATATAGCAACCCCTGGGTAGGCATTCATCTGGAAGGAAATATAGGTTTGACGTTTACTAGCGCCGTTACGGTGCTTGAGCAGTTTGCAATAATCAAGTTTTAATGTACTCAAAACGTTTCTGCTGCATCGTGTTTTTGCAACTCAGATATAACTGGCTTGTTGCTCCGCAGTATTCGCAACCTGATCTACCATATCATGTCCATATTCGGAACGCCCATCTAAAATTCGGACGGCATATGTGCACGGTTCCCCGTCATCATTTCTCCTCATGGCTCCTAGGCTGGCAGTGATTGCCTGACGATTGGGCAGGGGATGGTTTTGGGGACAGAAAAAAAAGGAATGAAAACGCAAAAACTAACAACAAAATAAACCACACACATTCATTGTAGCTAGGACAGGTGGCAGTCTTTTGTGTGCTGAAAAAGTTGGGTTGAAACTTAATTATTTTGTACTTAGGCTTTAGGATTTTGTATTAGTTTCGAATGCTTGTTTCGGACGTAAAAATGATGATGTTGGACGCAACTCACGCGTCCCTACACTTGAAAGAACTTAACGTTATATGGCTCGAATTGCTTTTCAGGCAGGTTTTCAAACCTTGCTACGTTGCATATTAGTCTAACCAAGATGCAAAATGCAGAATTTCGGCAAGGTTCATATTTCGATAACTTCGTTCATATTTCGTGAACTTCTGTTGGTCAAACGTTTGTTGAAATTAACTTGTGATAAAACGAACAGTCTTTATTACCAATAACATCTGTTACCAATGACTGTTCTTTATTGCCATTAACATCTGTTACCAATGATTGTGCCAAAAGGCAAATCATATGCACGTGTAACATTCCGTACAATAACACATGCCGCAATTTTGCATTTTTAGTGGTGCAGGGTGGTCGGGGTAATTTGTGTTCAAACCTGGAAAGGTCAGAAAAGTCGCAAAGTTGATCTCTGCTGCACATGCTCGATTAAAAGGTGGCTGCTTTTGCCATCTATCAGATCCAGCCACGCATCGCAACAAAAAAAAATTGTTTTTATGGCCGGTCTCTACGAAGTGCAAATGCTCGGGCTGTTGGTGCTAACCAGTTAACTCGGTTAACCACGTAAACTTAACGAGGATCTGCTCTACTTGCCCTTAGCGCACTCGGCCGCATACGTTTCTGGTAATAACCCAGTCAGCCCGGCTGCCAGATCTTTTGACTTTGATCCGTAACCCAATTGTGAGTTTTGATACACCCGAACGATCTAGATGAAACGACACAAAATAATAATAAAAATCGATTTGGATCGGGTTGACGTCAGCGCTGGCGAGCAGCTTAGGCCCACTTTCATGGGGAAAGTGGGAGATAATGGCAGGGGACACGTGGCCCAATGTCCTGGTCTAGTTGCGGTTGCTGCATTGCTGGGCGGAGCCTATCTGTGTCGCAACGTGTACAGGGTGTCCGTTTCATCACTGCTTGCTGGAGTCTTCCGCAATGACCTAGTGACCAACCGCTGGACGCCCTGTATTCGTTTCTGGCTATTGTCGCTCCATAATGGCTTTGCATTTGCCAACAAATTTCAATATCGGAATAATGCCAGGGGTGGCCGAATGTCGTTCAGGGGTGCGTCCCCGTTGCGTGGCCACCCAGCGAAAGTGTCACAATGACGTCCAGGGTACCTGTGCTGACTGGCGCTTATGAATGCCGTTTATTTTTGTCAATTGTGTTTCCTGCCAAGGAGAAAGGCCAAAAATGTAGGTACCCCGAAACCGCATTTTGCAAACGGGTTTCCTAATGGGAACGCTGCGAGTGTCGTTTTCGTTTCGGGTTTTAGTGTCACGACCCCTGCCATGTACACGGTTTATTAGACGCATCACCAGCGCTCATTAACCAACATAAAACCCATCGACAGACCGCCCCACATGGCCGCCATGGATGTGGCATGCTTTTTGCAATGGAATATTGCAGGGAATATATTGCGTCTGTATAAAGTGGACATGTAGTGGCGAAATGCTGCGCGTATGATGACAATCCTCTGAATGTTGTAAGCTGAGTTGAAAAACGCTGTAAATATGAAAAATGTTTTCCAGGGTGTTTTTAATTGATAGCTTTGATAGCTACGATGTGGTCGAAATTGGGGCTATCCTATAAAAGACTTCCATCAAAATGGCAACTTGTGACACATGATGGAAAGTTTTATTACAGATACATGATTTGTGGTGGTATTTTACCTTCGATTTAGTCTAAGTCTACTTAAAAATTCGGTCGGGCACTGTACGTGTTTGCATAGTTTCTAGTTGAATGTTATGCTATTGTTATACCATGAACATCCTTCAAGAGGGGTGGGTGGAAATGGGGTTGTATACAATTTGAGCGAAAAGTTACATCAAAAATTAAATACATGTATTAATTGCCTCAATTTTTTGAAATTGGAACGGATCTCGTTTGCATGAGTTCGTATGCAAAAGCATGATTCGTTATACAGCTTTTCGCTTTACAGCCGTGGTTGTATACAATTTGAGCGAAAAGTTACACCAAAATACATGCATTAATTGCCTCAATTTTTTTGAAATTGGAACGGATCTCGTTGACATGAGTTTGTATGCAAAACATGATTCGTTATACAGCTTTTCGCTTTACAGCCGTGGTTATGGAAAGATTTCTGTGCTCTGGAACAGTCTGGTAACTGCCATCGGACGTGCTGCCTGACACCTACAGTTCTATTTTGAGACGTAATTCCAAGAGAACCTTTCCGAGGCGCCCAATAAGCATATTACATTTTTTTTCCAATTTGCACACACCGCCATAGTATATCCTCTCCGGAAGTCCGGAAGTTGGCTACTTCCGCCAAACATCATGCCCCATCAGTCTTTCCCTGGCTCGTCGCGAATATGGAGGGCATTTATTTCGAAGAAACGAATACAACTTGAACGCGATTTGGTTCGGTGCAACAATTTTAGCATTTCATGCAATGTTTCCGAAAGGTTTTGACGGTGCTGCATGCGTGGCGCAGAAGTGCAACTAGGCCTGGGGTGCGCTTCCTGTTTGTATAAATATTTATGCCGGGCTATATTAAACAGTTTTATCTGCCTGCCGTGAAAATTGGAAAGCGTTGCATACGGGATGCAGATAATTCGTCGGGGAAAATGCGCGTGAATCCGAAATCAATTCGCCGCCTGACCTACTGTGAGCACCAAAAGTCATCATCCAACCCATATTTTCGGATGTTTATAGCTATAAAATAAAAACTACATTATGAAACTCAACAATTCTTTCGACCATTTCTTTATTAAAGTGTTCTTAACGTCATGTAAAAGTTTCAGGTCACAATAAATTCATTTAACTTAATTATTAACAAATTAAGGCAAACTCATCAATTTTTATGAGTCAAAAGTCATCATCCAAGGACATTTATCCCTCAAAAACAAGTTGCATTTACAATTTACATATAACCTTTGATACTGGTATTAGAATATTTAATTAGCAGAAGAGAATAAAAAGCTGCTGTCATCATTAAAATGTCACAAATTTTACAAAATGGAGAAGAGAAGAGAAACCAGTGAAGAAGTAAGAAAATTAATAGTAAAGTTTAGAAATGAAAAAAAAACATTTGCTGAAATTGCGAAAATAGTGAATAAACCAGTACCAACAGTTAAGTCTATCATTAAGAAATATGAAGAGACTGGAAAAATTGAAAATTTGCCTCGATCTGGAAGACCAACAAAGCTATCTCGCATTGCAAAACATGCAATTGTTCGTGAAGTGAAAAAAAATCCTTTGTCATCAGCTGTAACAGTTGCTAAAAACTCTTCCATTACTACTGGAACTCCAGTTAGTGCCAGCACAATAAGGCGGGTGCTTAATGATGCTGGTTTGCATGGAAGATCTCCAAGAAAGAAGCCATACATATCCAAAGTCAATAAGAAGAAAAGACTGGCTTTTGCTAAAAAGTACCAAAACTTTGATTTTTCATATTGGAGCAATGTGCTTTTTTCAGATGAGTGTAAAATTGAACTTTTTGGAACGAAACAACCACCTAAAATTTGGAGAACAGCAAACTCAGAGTTCCATCAGCAAAATGTGACATCTACTGTAAAGCATGGTGGAGGCTCAGTAATGGTCTGGGGGTGCATGTCATCATCAGGAGTGGGCAATTTGGTGTTTGTGGAGTCAACAATGAAAAAGGAAGACTACCTTGACATTCTACAAACAAATTTATTGCCATCAGTTGCCCATTTAAGGTTGGATCCAATTTGGACATTCCAACAAGACAATGATCCCAAGCACAAATCCAAGCTTGTGATGGAGTGGCTGCTTTATAGAGTTCCAAAAATACTTGACCACCCTCCCCAATCCCCAGACTTGAACCCAATTGAACATTTGTGGGAACATTTGGATAAGCAAATAAGAAAACATCAGATTTCCAGTATTTCTCAGCTGAAAGAAGTCATCTTAGAAGAGTGGCAACGGATCTCAGCAGAAGTAACTAAGAAGTTAGTGGAATCGATGCCAAGAAGAT
Organism: Cylindroiulus punctatus; assembly: GCA_034695085.1. NCBI lineage: Eukaryota > Metazoa > Arthropoda > Diplopoda > Julida > Julidae > Cylindroiulus > Cylindroiulus punctatus. The sequence continues at coordinate 10,152 of JAQFYZ010000078.1, forward strand.
TGGCAGCAGTTATTAAAGGCCAGGGTGGACCAACAAAGTACTGAAGTAGTACTAAATTAACTTTTTGTGTTTAAAAATATTAGCCAAATGTAATTGGATGATGACTTTTGACTCGTAAATATTGATGCGTTTGTCTTAATTTGTTAATAATTATGTTCCATTAATTTACTTTGACCTGAAACTTTTACATGATGTTAAGAACACTTCAGTAAAGAAATGGTAAAAAGAATTTTTAAGTTTCATAATGTAGTTTTTATTTTATAGCCATACACATCTGAAAATATGGGTTGGATGATGACTTTTGGTGCTCACAGTACATAGCACGGGGGAGCATTGCCGCAGTGTGACCAGGTCGATGAGGACGTGCAAAGATGGCTCCCAGGAGTCGTATTTTTCGCTCGGAATGCGCGAAATGCGAGTTCAGGATTTACATTTCGGAGGTCTTTCGGGTAATTCGGTTTCACCGCTGCCATCAACAACCGGTGGGGGTAACATCGCCGTTTTACTTTCCCTGCAAAATGGCGCATGCTTCGGTAGACGAATTTCTGGTCCTCAGGGGCTGGCTTTGTTTTCCAGATGACAGGAGATGTAAGCGCAGTGTTGTCAAATTCTAAATACCTCTGGATGCAAAATTGACGAAGGCCATACCTTACTTGACATTGTGACTAGATGGAGCGAATGCAAATTGGATGAAGATAAAAAAATTGGACTCCACCAGCTGTCCGATTACAATACGAAGCGATTTATCAGGGATAAAGTGCATGAAAATAGGGATTGACAAATCATCATCTTCTATCAGATTGAGCAACATTAGCTGTAAAATTATTGATACCCTTAAGTATTGGGATCATTAACCACATCACTAAGAATTCTAGGGATTAGCTGACTACACCATTGGGCACCATGAAGTCCTACAATCATCACAAAATAAATTTGAAAAAATTTGCGTTACAAGGAACAAATTTTTGAAAAATGGTGGGAGAGCGTGTGGTGCACTCCATGCTGGCACTGTGATCGACAGGATCTAAAATGAATTCACAATAATAATAATAAAAGCATTCACAATAATAAAAAAAGCCTCAAGATGGTCACTGGCATCATGAGATCAAATCGCAAATCAATTTCTAAAGAGTTTGGACTGCAAACAACCTCGGGTGATGTTCTATAGTGTAGAAATCGGTTTCATCTTCAATTCTCCTTTGAAATTACACTCAATTTGGTATCATGATAAACTGCACCAGAAAACACATTTAGCTTTTCCCTTCTTTGACGCTATTGTAATTGTAACGGATGCAGCGCTGCCTATTAACCAAATACCGTATATCATGAAGTATAAATACTTAGGGCTTTTAAGCTTATGATCACCCTGTGTGACATCGGAATAATGATTACTCTTTATCTGTTTTTAATGTTATTCATGGTTCTTTTCGATTCTTTCTTATGAAATGGAACCTTTCAAGAATTTTCCTCTCCATCTCTTGAAATTCTATATCATCCTCACAAGGGCGATTCTAATGTTTGCCTTTTGTTTTTCTCTTCCTCTAGGAAATTATGGAAGGTGGAAACATGGTATACTACGGAAAAGTTACTAGGGTAAGCTGAAATTAGTTTGCTTCTGAAATCGTCCTCGCCATCAAAGTTCTTTGCACCGGAAGGCAAAAAGCCGAATTTTCGGTAGAGCCACCCATATCCAGTGACCTTTTTGCCTTCAGATTTGCGCAAAAATTTCGCGTCCGCTCTAGTAACGCAGTCAGTGAAGTGCAAAACCCAACTTTTGGCGGCTCTGCGACTCCTCTTTGGCACGTTTTCCTGGCTTGGCATGCCACACCCTGCTCTAATAGATTGATCACGCAAAAAAAAAAAAAAAAAAAAAACGAAGAAATTCAACTGTGATACCTTGGAACTTAATGCGTGAGCGTCCAGCCAACGTGTTCATGTAACGCTTTTGTCTCTACTGACCTAATTTTCGCGGTTTAATGGCATGCCATGCGTGCCGTGTTTGGGCACATTTTGCACCATAGTTTCACTTCCTTTCCCTACGCAATGTGCTTCTCTGATTCACTAAAGTAAATAAATATATGTAAAATGCATGCAGTGAGAAGCCAGGTTGCCCGGCATTGGCTCGATAACCTACATAAGCGAGGCGGTTCCGTTGCCAAAAAAACTCCTTGGAAATCGTGTAAACACGAGGAATATGGCCGTGGGTTTAAGGGGGTTAGCAAAATATTTTAAATCGCCGAATTTCTGGCTGCGGAGGTGTCGACGGAGTTTCTAAATGGCAGCCGTCCAAGAAAAGAAGAAACTGAGCTACAGCCAATGGGAGAGATTCAGCTTTTAGATTAGGTTATCCAGTCACACCCACCATGCATGTGCAACTGCGACACATGGCTTGGCAAGATTAATTGCAAACAGTCATTCTATTGGTCCATTTGAATTTCCCAGCTTCTGCTTGACTAAAGCTGTTGAATTGGTCTCGCTGATTTGGCAACAATTTGGGTAAAATCGTGCTAAAATGTCACGTGTCACACACTGCGTCGATATGATGTGTATAGTTTTGCCATCACTGAATTGTTGAAAGATAATGGCCCCAAACTGATAACAGCGTATATTCCAATCGAGATTAAGTTCTTATTATAGTCTGGCTGTGATTTCAACAGTGACCAATTGCGTGCAACTAGCAACACGGTTGACTGCATTACAGATTACATGTAGACCCTGCTCCGCCATAGACGCTATGGGAAAGTGGGCTTTCCCTAATGGCTTGTGCTTAATGATTGCCTGGCGGGTGGGCAGCTAAATAAATTGGATTTTTAGTTTAGGTCATACACACAAAATATGTAAGAGAAATTGGCCTTACTATGGTATATTCCCAGTTTTTTGCCCCACCGTCATGGACCCGATGTGATTTTTCTAATTTTAGGTTAGAATAAACGCGGAAAAAACCGCACAGAAAAATTATTTTACCACTATAAAAATGTTTCGTGCACATTTGCAGCTGGCTGTACAAATTGGTATGTGCAATTTGTAATATACAGTTTTTTCAAAAAAATTCTGCGGCTATAGCACTTGATACAATAACCTCTTTATTGATTAAATCACTTATTATACTGTGTACACTGTATCAGTATGATAGATCGATGTTAAACAGGCCTCTAATTTAATGTATTCTGAAAAAATCCTAGAATGGCTTCGAGGCAATGGAGGGTGGGCTTGGTGCAGTGCACTTCGAACTGCACCATTCATTTAGCATCGCATTAAAAATGCACTGCTGGGGAAATTAGTGGAGGATCATTATCATTGGCAGGACTGAATTATAAGCATTTCCCTCAGTTAACCGAGGACTTGCTCGGGATGAATGAATTATAAATACGTATATTGACACAAAATCTGGTGTAATTGCCGGTGTACTACCAACCCATTGCATGCGGCCTTGCTTGCATCAATCCATTTTTTGAGCCTTTGTCCATAATTAAAGATAATTGGTCGCCATTTTCACTTTTTATTTTCCTCTCCATAGGAACGGTTGCTAGCTGCGAATCAAAGCCCTTTGGATACGATGAGAGTCGGCTTCGAGCCGTGCTTGAACGACATGATGAGATACAACGGAGACAGCCAAGACCATCTGAAAGGTGAGTTTGAGCTTAATTGTGACTCACTGACTGAGCTCAGTGACTGAACCATACTTTTGTTATCATTTTTTTATTTTGCGCAGTTTTTTCAGCTTATTTGAGTTGTTTATATTTCGTTAATTGTCCACTCTTTGCATGTGCCAATTAGTCTCCTTGTTGATTACGTGGGCGAGAGCGCTTTACAGTACTTGTCAGCAGTCACTTGCTATACCCGTTGTCACCAGCAATTCTGTTGCAACTTGCCAGGGCCTTCTGTCATACCATGCCAGCGAACATGAGCGACCAAATCACATCCTGCCTTGATCAGTTAATCCTCGTAATGTTCCAGATGCAGATTACTGGTGTGACTTGAGTCATTCTGTTTTCAGTGATCGAGTTGCTGAACCTCGTTCTAAACCATTATTTGTCAGACCCATCCACAGGCCCATGCAGGTATCGAAGGCTCCGAAAGCACCACGGAATTGCGGTAAATGATGCTGATTGGTGGCGTCGCTGGTGCTTACGGAATCCACTGCAGTAATGGAAAGCGAAATTGCGAAGGGGAATTTTATTGACCTGCTTGATGGAAACCCAAATTGCTGCTTTTGCAGGGTTGCTAACCGGTGCTCGGATATGGATCTCGAACCGGCTTCCCCACATGAGTTCGATCATGTGGGTTCCACTAACACTCACCTTTATGTATTACCCGGATCCTGTAGTGTGACCATGTCTTTTGCTAGAGTTAAATGGGATGTTCAAAGATGCTGATCAAAGAATCTACTTTCCCTTTCCACAAGACTGACGATGGATCTGCTATCGTTGAATGGATGGTATAGTCATTGCGAGTGTGTCGTGACAGTAATGCAGATCATGTATCATCCTCTGTTTTTATCACCCACATATTTAAGGGGAATGGTCTGCTAATATGTAAATGGCAGATTAAGGCTTGTTTTTTTTTTTTAAAAAAATGCAGTTAAGTCGTGTTGTCTCCTGTGCAAGCATGGACGCATCAGTCATGGTGGTCTGCTGTCTCCAAGAAACAGTCTGTCGCTTTTGTCAAAGACCGACAATCTACTGACTTTATTCGAATACTTTATTGCTTGCTGTCTTTGATAAACCAAATGTCTCGAGCCATTCTTCGGAGGTTGTGGAATATTTGTAGTGGCTTGGCCATGACAGTCAATTCCACTTTACATGTGCAGGCAGTTTCTTCCGGACAGTCTGTTATCGATCCAAAAAAATGCATTCGGCTCGGTTTTGACAGTCAATATTTAATTGCAGTGATTTTTGAATCACATATACAGGCAGCTTCTTGAAGACAGTCTGTCGTCAATCCAAGCAAATGCATTCTGTCTATGCTGCGTTTTGACAGACAGTTCCTCATTACAGTGATCGGTGTGCATGAGGTGTCTTAAGGCAGTTTGCTGTATATCCAAAAAAATGCATTCTGTATATGCTCGATTTTGACAGTCATTGCTATGAATTTTGGATATTACACGTACTGGTAACTTGTTCAAGACAGTAGTGTCAATCCAAGCAAATTCATACTGTCTATAACTGAGGTTAGGCGGTATCCGATTCTCGACTGTCGAAGGTAGTTTGTTGTCTTTGAAAAGCAGCTGTTGCAAGACCGTTGCAAGAAGTCAGATGCGGACATTACTGTCTTCTTGACTGTCCGCCCGTCACGCAGCATTCGAGGAAGCTCCTCGAGTTCTGCAGGTTCCTCTCGTTGTTCTCACGGCTGTCACGGACGATGAATACGTGCCAGAGTTTCCTCGCCCATCACACCATTTCAGGGGCGAAATGCTGCGTAATACGACTTTTGTTGAAAGACCGGGCAATTACCATCACAGGAAGTAATTCAGCAGGGAAAAACGGAAAATGGCGCCTCCCCGGGCATAGCCTCACGCCCTCCACGGGGATTGCATCATGATATGGAATAATGGAGGTGCCTATCCAAGAGTCCATTGTTGCAGCTGAATAGGTGCTTTCAACCCCTGGGACAGCGGGGATCCCGCCCCACTTTTTGGCCCTCGTGGACACGTGCCCCACAATGGCCCACTGTTGTGCACTTGTGGTTGCGCCACCTTCGCACAGCCCTCTTGTGTCACTACTCATCACTGTGTTGGAAATGTGGTTAGCACCTTTTTCGTTGAAAAGGTGTTCTGGGGATTAGGGTGATTCGGTGAATGAAAATGACGAAATGCAGTGCACTGAAAAGCGTGCTGTTCTCTTTAAACCCTATAAGTTTGTTTTCTGGAACAACAATTCGTGCATTGCACACATACACACATGATGCTAAACACTATTAGAAAGGGAGTTGTTCCTAACGACTTTGAGTCTGGCGGTGGTTGCAGATAAATAAAGCAATTGTGATTGTAGGTTATGGGTTATAGGTTAAACTGAGCACGAAGAAACACAGCAAGGATAAATTACGACGACTATGACAGATGAAATTCTTGAACAAATTGGGCTGAAATATATGATTTTGTTCCCATTTGGTGCACGGACTATTCCGTAGATTCAAAATGTTGATAGAAATTAAGTGGGAAACTTCTTCGCCAATAACTCTTTACTCTGACTGCGTCCTTTGCTACCATTCCATAAAACACCTTATGCTTCAGAGGATTGTTAACTGTGGAAACTGCATGCACATTGAACAGATTGGGTCGAAATACATATATGGAACGTTTGTGCCCATTTGGAGCGTGGGCCATAACTCTTTACTTTGACGATGTTCTTTAGCAACATCCCATAAAACACTATGCTTCATAGGATTGTGAAGCTGTGGGAGGCTGCTCGAGATGTTCGCCAAAATTCAGATGCCGGAAAATTCACCATAACTCCAATTTATATCGTTTTCATTAATATTCTGTAAAATGAGTTATTCCGGTAAGAAAAAGTTGTCCATGCTTTTAAGGAATATGTAACGGCAGACTTTGGCCGCCATCCAGACTATCCCGAGCCTGGAAGCTTAACGAGGGTTTACTAATTTCTTGTATTATGGATTAATAACGATATGCTTGCACAAGGCACGTGTTTTCGCACCTCTCGCCAAGGCCTGCATGTTTAGCTGCCTGGGGACATTTTATGACCAGATCGACCAATTAGCTGCCGAATATTAATTAATAACGTTGAGGAGGAACATAGCACCGTGTCTTTATTACAGCTGTCATGAATTTGCCAACGGTTTCTCGCATGATTATCGGTTCAGATGTCGATGGCGAGCCTATATATCGTCTTTAATTCGATTTTTTCGGGTCTGCCAGCGTCGTTATTGATCACAGACACGGAGCTAGACGAGACTCTTGGAGATGGATTACCATATTTTGAAAGGCTCAAACCCGGATCTGGGAGTACCGGGTCCATCGGGGCAATACCAGTTCGGAATTAACGTTCTTGCATGCCCTCAAGGTTGAGAATGCTTTATGCAAGCTCGCTTTTGCCTTGATTGAGCATGTACATCAGGTACCACGATGCATCCGTTGGTGTTATTGAACTGTTAATCACCATCGAGGTAACTCTGGACGCATTCGGATCTACAGTGGCCATGCTGTTACCATGTAAATGCACTGTCCGGTTTTCCATCTTTCTGAAACCCAAGAAGGCGCCATACATGTAGAAGTGCAGCTATGGAGATTCTGTTTCCGAAGTAGCGCCAGGGACAACAGTGTTGCAAGGGTTCTCTCTATGTACCAAAGTGCATTTTTCAGAATCGATGAAGTCTCGATGCATCGCGTTCTTGCGCAGTCTCCCATCTTCGGTTCAGCATCCAATAAATGGGTTCTTGGCTCTTCTTGGCGAAGCCGGCAGCGAGGGTTGGGTGCCCTCACCCCGGAAGCCCCCGTGTTTGTGCACTGCATTTCGACTCGGTTGGGCTTGCTGCAATGCTGCTCGTTTCCCACCAACCACTCTTGCAGTTGTGCAACCTTAAACTGTGCAATTGTAAGACAATGCCAGCTCTTGTTTCTTGGAGACTTTGCCCATTGCGATGGTGCCTGCCATGCTCCTCACCAATGCGCCTTGGCGTGCACGCAAATTTGCGCAATGCGCATCATACGTAATGGGCATTGCGGAGGCTTTTGCACGTCGAAACAGAAATATTGCGTTTGGAGGTGGTACCTTTGCTGAAACCGACAGCATTTGCATCCAGGCTTGATCGCTCAGAGTCATCTGGCGACCACTGCATCAACCATGTACATGTATGCATAAGTGATACCTGTGACAAAAGCTTGCAAGTGAAAAGTGGATGTTATGAGCATTTATATGTGCAAAGTTTAAAAACTGCAAACATGCAAGAACACATTGGAAGTCTTAATTGACATGCCATTGTGACGTATCTTATTTTATTTAACTTATCTACTTGGTTTGCTGCAACTTTACTACATACTGCAACTTTACTCCATGGCGCATCCGCAACCAATATTCATTGGCTGATAACTTCAGAAATATCGATTCTGCATGGCGACTCCAGGATAATTGTTGGCCTACTTCGTGAAACTGCACGATACCGGATTTGCTATGCGCGCAGGATTGAGTCCGCAAATCGTTCATGTCCATGTATATCCGAAAATGGTAGAAATGAAATCAAGAACAGTTTCAATCCACATTTAATTTTTGTGGGAAGTTTGCTTCAACAAGCTAGCAAATTATCGTGGTCGTCCCCATTGTGGTCTAGTGTGAACAATGCATTTTGAACAAGCTATTCTTGAGGTTGTTCGAATGTGGTTTAGGGGGCGTTCAAGTATTATGCCCTTAGCTCAGTGAGGAGAGATGGTGTTTGCCCCATACTCGCTGTCTAAGTCCATGCGTTTGGTTCGTTAGTTTAAAAACAGTTTTTTTCAGACAAAAACTGCTGATGAACGCAGTTTTTGCAGATTTAACCAGCAGGATTAAATTTGAATTGCGAGTACATTGTCAGCCTTGAAGCGTTACCCAATCGTGCTCTGGCAAGGAACTGGGCAAGTGCGACCCATCCTTGGCAAATGGATGCCAAAATAAACAGGCTAAATTAACGTGATTGCTTCACCATTGTGAGCCTTACGCATTTGATATTAGATTTATTCGTTGAACGACTGCCAACATTCCCGGCTCGTGCTTTCGGAGGGAGCCGGTTTTTGGTGTAAATAAAAACGCGATCGATTTTTCGCGAATATAATTTTCAGCGGTTTTAAGTTAACCCAGACTCATTTAAGGTACCTTGCGCTATACACTGTATGTCCTGGCTGTACGTTTGCATTTTCCCTCATTTTTAATAGCAAATTCGTCTAATGGCAATCAAGAAAACCTCATGGGCCTGGGCACGCCTATTTTGCAATACATCAGCACCATCACCTTTCCTGCATAAATTGAACATTGATAGATATCACTTATATCAGCACCTCTTGCAAAATCAAAATCTGTTTGATATGATACCATTGAGTGACGTTGCTTTGTTCGTAATATCAGTGTTGCAATGATTATGAAAACAGTCAATCTGTAAACACTGCTGCAAAAGCTGTAAAAATATGTAGTTCTGATAATAGAAAGCTATTTGAGATGGCAACAGAAGGGAGTCCAAGAATAATTTCACTTAGAATGTTTTGTAGACTGAATTGAATAGAGACTTCACTGAATGGTTTATCCTTTGTTTGTAAACAGTTTGTAACTCCTGCCCCATAATCAGTTTGGGGACGTTCAATTATTGCCTGCCATCATCTTATGGGGTGTAGCCAAGTGATGAGACATGGTGACAGAAGAGGGGGGGGGGGGGACTTGAGTTGGTCAAATGATGATGTCAGTATTGCTGTTTAATAACACATTTAATAAAATTCCATCATTTGTCATCCAGTTTTGCAAACACAAATATGATTCGGATGTCCTTAGTTGCTGACTCCTAACCCATTATCGTATCATCATCCAAAAGCTGTGAAACCCCCACCCCCTAAATCCTGAGACTCAATTTGTGCATGACCTCTAAAATGTTACATGAATGTTTTCATAAATCCAACGCTCCAGTTCTCAAGGTTAGTTCTGGTTGCAAGTACGTGCGGTTTTAATGGCGCCAGCAATCCCACTTCCGGGCATCCTAGCTGTGGATTGTTTTCGAATGAATTCATCGAAAGTTATTGTGGAGGCAGGAACAAATTAGGGGGCCGATATGTCATTATACCTAATCATCCACAGCCAGCTGGGTATTAATTCAGGCCCAATTTCTGCCATTCGCGTAGTTTTAATTGAGATGTTCCTCCGCGCAGCTGCTTCCGCACTATTTCCACAGGGGAAAATGGCGCAGAAAATAGGTCGCACTGGTTGCATTTGATTTCGATCAGCTGGCAACTTGAGGCTTTGTTAGGGCCGGTTGCACCAAATCTGGTTAAATTGAATAGCTGATGAAATTGAATCGTTGACTCGGTTATCACCATGTGTACAGTTCACTGTTGACACCTGTCCCATGACCACGTGTACTTTATTTGCTTCGTGCTATCAGTGGCTTAGTGGGATCTATACTGATTAGTTATATAAATGGTTTATTAATTAAACTATTTCAACTTGTTTAGTCGTGCATGCATGCCCTTTGATTTCCTTCGTTTGCTTCGCTGCTAATGTATTTGCTTCTCTCATCTGTGCTTGGCTTTGGTTTCGTTGGTACACTTTGCTTTGATGGTTAACTAATTAATGATTGGTTTTTCTGATTAACATGCTTATTAATGGACCTTTTTTCCTCCATGCAGCTCGAAGCTATGGACGAAGGCGAGGTATTTATACATTTTGCATAACACTGTATTTTTGCTACTCAATTGAAAATGGGCTTTGTGAATGCTGTTGTTCTCGCTCGTGTTGCACCATCGCTAACAAGGTTTGTCATTAATTCGCCTATTTCCAAACCACGTAACAGATGGAATGAAAGTACCGTTTCGGGCCTTGTCGTATCGAGCAGGCGTAAAAAAATATGTTATTGGCAACAAAACAAAATCATAAAACCCGCAGCGTAAATATCGATCCGCGCAAAAAAGGCAACGGAAATTATCACTAAAGGGTGTGAAGTTTGTTTTTTTCTCTCTCACTTCTGGGCTCGAGCTCTCATTTGGGTTTTGTCGCATTGCATCAGGTATATATTGGAGCACACGGCCTTTAATTTGGCTGATGAATTCCAATGAAATTAACTGCTCATGATGGCGCCACGTCACTGCTCTTTAACCAGTGATGGGGTCGAATGATCAATGATAAATGGTACTTTCAACATGGTATGGTAGCTTACCAGATTGCGAAATTTTAATCCACCACCAATTTCATGCATGTCTTGTCAAGTGCATCAGGACACGCATAGGACGACGTCCTATTGCAATATAATAAGAATATGTCAAAACAATTTAAAGTTTGTGGCAGATACATCATTCTTTATTACTGTGATATTTTGCCTTCAGTTCAGGAAAAAGAATTAATATACTGCTTGAAGCAGAAATGTGCAGTGTATTTCGCATCCCCCTCATCTACAGTAATTTTCTCAAAAATGCAAATACATGGAAAACTTGATAATTACATTGTACACTGTAGCAGGACATGAGCGAGGCTTCCAGGGGTGACGTGACCTTGAACCGTTCCATCAAGGTCATCAAAATGTATCTCGTAAACTGGCAAAGTTCAGCAATATACATGTATGTAATGTACAGAAGTTACAATTTGAAAGTTGTTATGGGGCACGATGTTGGTCAAATAACGGTTCATTTACATGTAGTCGCCTTCCCTGCAGGTGATGACCAACAAATTGCTCTAAACTATACTAATCTTAGTATTCTACAACCATCTAAGTCACAATCTATTCTAAAGTCTGTTGGCTGCCTCGATGGCTCACATCTTGAGCCCTACTAATTATAATTTAACATTTAACAATTCAAATAAATACTTCATGTATATGGTACTGTAATCCTCGGTACTGTCATCTCATGTAATCGATTTTAACAGCTCTCAATGTCAATAAACTTGCACCTAGCCATACTGTATGGGTGAATTTCCTCGGTGCTGTTGTTTTTCTCTCTGTCCCCTAGGAAACTAACATTGCAGTAACTTTACTAATTTGCGAGATACATTTTGAATGACCTTGATGGCCGGTTCAAAGTCACGGCAGTTGACACCAGCATACAATTGTTATCTCGTCTATTTCATTTTCATGCTGAAATCTATGGTGTGTAAACTATGGCCGTGATACACCATTACATGTAGATGTAACTCTGCTATTACATTATACTGTACAGTAGGTGCTCGGCAAAGCTAAACATGCACAGCATAGAGCAACTTTATTGAAAAGTTTTGGAAAATTCGTTGCGTGCACAGAAGTTTTCTAGCCGATATGGAAGGGTGCATGCACCAGATGGAATCGCTGACGATTAATTACCTACATGTAGCTGGCGACACATTTAACGGCGATTTACACCAACGACGAATTTTCCTCCAATCTGACCCCCTTTATCCGACCTGCTAATTACCGTGACATACTAATTTGTAGGCTAATTAGACACTTTGTTCACTCTTATCTGCGTAATTAGTCGCTGGTGATCTCGGTTCGATCACGGAATCAAGTGCCCCATTGATAAGACGACTTTTCGATGGGCTTTTGGAGGTTGCACATTGCTAATTAACGGTTGCTAATTACTCCTAATTAGGACTGTCTCACAATGGATCCCTCCTCCCACTGGCTGTCTTTTGAAATGGCAACTTTTCCTCTGCAATTAATTACTATCGTTGCCTACGTCCATTGGGATCACAACCTCAATTTTAATATCAAATCCTGGATTAAACAGGTGGGTCATTAGCTCGCACAATCGAAAAAACTAGGATGAGAAATTTTAAATTTGCATGATTTCCGTGATTTTAAAGTATCCTAGATGTGGAGTGATCTTTATTTTTGAAACGAGTGTGCCAATTTTGGAACACTGCAAGATCACTTCCGACTCGATGTGCATAACTTTGATTTAGTTGCTTGTCAACATTCGCAGAAGTTAATTTTTGTTTATCGTTGGTTTCACGCCCTCTTATTTTTTTTAACTGCATTCTTCTGGCGCTGAAAATGGTGTCAAATAGCCTGTTATATACGACTTAGCTGATGTTTGACCCTGCACATTTTTTGGGGTCATTTTCATTGGCTGTAATCAGTGCCATGGAGTCTTTGATACCCTATATACTGTAACTCATCAATTAATCGCCGATTTACGCATCATGTAAACTCGGTATCTCAACCCTTGCTATTTTTAACTCCTTGTTTGCACGTTTTAACTATCGTTTTCGTTTCGGTTTATGCATGCAAGGCTCGTAACGTTTCTACGCTGGTTTTATTGAGGTTTCATTACTTCCCCGTGGCCTTGTTTTATGAAGCAATTAATGCACGGTATATGGTGCGTCAAAAGTTGGCTTGCAAGATTAGTCTAGTCGCTCTAGTGTACAGTATGTAAAATTTGCAAGAACCCTCCCTAAATGGAGGGCCTTTCAAATCGTCTACGCACTAGACGTCCTCAAAAGTCAACTTTTGGCGAAGACTTGCCGTTTTGGTAACATTTGAAAATGATTTTACTACACGGGAGTGAAGCAAGCAAATAACGCCCAAATACTCATTTTTGCTGGGCTTGACTATGGCATATGAAAATCTCGGCGCCATTTATGACGCATTCTGCACAGCTGCTAAGAATGCGAAATTTGTGCTGCAGACTGACGTAGAAAATTGGAAATCGAAAAGTCCTTGTTGGCTCTGGAATATTTTGCCAGGAAAAGCCACACACCATCGAGGATCGTTGATCCCATGGATGACTGTTTGGTGGAGTTGCTTTTAGAAAGTTGCCTGGATGTCTGCCCAGCATCGGCCATGGAGGTCTTTGGGAGGGAAGCTAAACCAATTAATCCCACCAGACTGGCTGTTGATGAACGCCTGTTTGTCTGCAACGATAGACGTTATGACTGTTTCTGTTGTAACGAGCCTAACAAATGCCTATTATCATATGCACCGAGTGTTAGTGACTTGAGAATTCAGGAAATGTAGCCTCTTTCTTTCTGCTATTTTGGCAATGGACATGCAAGACAGTTAGCATGAAGGGTTCATTGAGATTACTTGAGCTATGGAAGGATTAACTAAGATTCTCTCGTGTAGAGTAGGATTCATTGATGATCATGTGCGGTGACGTAACTATGGTTGGTGAACCCCTCTGTAATACTCGTAACAAAATACATTTTTGTTGTTAATCCAATTCTCTGCAGCTGACGCATAATATTGTATTTATCAACTCTAATAAGGGAGCATAGTTGTGAAATGAAAATAATTTTTGGAGTAGAGAATACACTGGAGAGGAGTGAATCTTCTTCCAGCCCGTGCATTTTTAAAAGACAAATGCATTCTTCGAAACCATTGTGTTTTTTTAAAAATAATTCCAGGGTTCTGTAAGATCCTCTCCAATTTTGGAAATGATAAATTGCCACTCATTTGTGTGTGTGTGCAAAGTCAACATTCTAGCAAAGTGAAATTTCACTCATATTTTATTCAATTTTATTCCCATTTGTAATCGAGAACGGAAAGAAATTACCCCTTTAAAGAGTAATGCACCTTGAAACGAGTTAAGCTCGCACTCGCTGACTTAAACTAGAAGAATAGGATGCGAAGCAACACATTTTTATTTTTGGAGTGCAGGATTCGTTGAGTTTAAAATACCGAAGCATTTCTTGAAACGCATTTTATGACTGCAGGCACTCATGAAGCTCGAGAAATCCACATGAACCCAAACGAATCCCTCAAAATGTCTTGAAGTATAAACCTTTAAGATTCATGCACTTGGGCATCGATCGCAAGGAGTGGACTAGTTCAGTTTGTCGGATTTGGATTGTCCATTAATATTGCCATGTTCAGTTCACCATCACGTCATTTGGATGATCGTACGCAGGCACGGGTGTCTACCATCCTTATGGACGTCCTAGCAATGTCAAATGCCCCAAAATCTAGATATTAATCCTCAGTGCCGAATTGGTCACCCTCCAACAACAGTAACATTAGTGCCATGGCACATTGTGACAGCCGTTCTGCAACTATGAGTAGAACCACTCTGATAATTTGCGTTCATTAAATTGCATTGTCACTTTGAGCCAAAGCACACTGCACGTGGCTACAGTGTGATGAGGTTCAGCTGTTTGCTGCGTGTTTTTGGATTGTGGGTGCCACTCTGCCACTTGCAGGTGCAATGCATTATTCATTGGATGCAGCAAACTTGAAAGCAGATTGCGCATGGAAACAAGCGTTATAGCATGCATGCAGTGCATTGCCAGTGCTCATGTTGCTCATGTTAATGTTGTACAAAAACAGAAAGATTTTGTTATATTCTACATCGGTATCTATTCTACAGTAATTTCACGTTTTATGTCAGTTAAAGACAAAAGTTTAATAGTTAGAGCAAGTTAGTTAGCAGAAATTTCGACTGCAGTAGTTTTTATATTAGGCTTTTACTTGCTAAACTTTATCATTTCGGATGTAATTTTTATTTATAATGTATAGTTTCAAATTAATTCGAACATTTTTGGTCAATGATGACATGGGGGGGGGTGTAATTTGGATTTGATGTACTTGATTGAGCGAAGACATGCTACATGTATGTCACAGTGGACTTGTAAAGGTTTTCAATACTTGCTAGTTAAAGCAAAAAAAATTACGTTGGAAACTACATGCTACAGTGTATAATACTGTAGTCTGTACCGGGATTCTTCATGAAATAGATGGATGGTGAATTTCATGGCCAATGTTGACATCAGCACTGGGGGCAGGAGGATAATCTGAAAATGATGACAAATACTGACATAGGTGGAGGGTGGGTGGAGTGATGACATAATTGAATGTTCCCAGTGGACTTGCGCAGATTTTATTTTTTGTTACAGCAAATGATGAAAATGTAATCCCTGATGAATTGTTTTTGATTTGCTGTTGATATTGGCAGATGCCAATATGCGCCTACGAATTCTGATCTTCAGATGTACTTAAGCTTAATTGCCTGGCCATCTCAAGAAATTATTTGTCTGCACATGTGATCACCACCACCCATCCACCTGCATAGGATCCCATCAACGGATTCAGCTGCCTATACATGCATACATGTATCAGTTGATCCAGCTATTTTCTTTAGTGAACGAGAACACGTGTGCATAATGCAATTTTGTGATGCCCATTTTGGAAGACGTGATTTCACATTCAAAGATGCATCCGCTTCAGTCTTGAGCAATGGCGGCGCAACCTTGCAACCGTTCCCGGATGATGCGGATTTTTTTTCGCACGCTACCGTTGATTGTATGCAGATGTTGCAGTTTTTTTTCCGTTTTCAACAGTTTCCCTAATATCCATTGAAAGTCAAAGTGCTCCTCCGCACGTATAATCGCCAGGAATCCTTGAGCACACGCTGAACTATGCCCGGAAACTTGTGCTGCTGACAGAAGCGCTCGAGAGGCAGCCATAAAGCGAGGCGTTTATTTTTGTTTTTTCTGGGTACTCTTCTGCCGAATCGAGAACAGCTATGTGTGTCGTGCTGCAAGTACATGCATCGTAAAAATAGTCTGAAAAGAAATGGAGTTGAGACGCCATCTTGTCCATGAGATGGTCAAAGATGTCATGCTAGATGAGGCATCAAGGTCCAAATTGAGCCTTGGGGGATGATTCAATTCAATTCATTTTCAGTTCAGTTTAATACACTCACAGTCAACACCTGAGGTGCCATGTGGGGGAGAAAGATTTACCCACGTAGAAAAATATTACAGCTATTTAGTCAGGAAAAAATGAAATTTACAGAATGTGCAGGAAAATTTCAGCAAACGATTTTGATCAGGTTTTTTTCAATTTTAAATTACTTTTCGTCACTTGAAAATGATGTTGGAAATGATGACGAATGATGATATACGGGGAGGAGGGCTGAATGTTATGATTGTATTTTTTCCGCTTTATCTTGATACATGTGTTTAAAGTATCTTTAAAAATATGCGTTTATTCAAGCAGATTTTTTATAATTAAATAACTAAAGACGGAAATAACTACTGTATTTTAAATTGAACATCCGTGAATATTAACTCACTTTGTATAAACAAAGATTTTGAATTCTTTACTTGCATAATTATGACTTACATTTCATTTCAAAAAACAATGGTAGAGATCTTTGAAAAGTGTGCTTTGAGATACTGTATATGTGGTGGCAGTAATCAATATGAAAGCATTAACACGTGCATGTAACTACTTAAAGGTGACTATTTAATGTTCTGCAGTTGAGCTGCACCTTAGGACTGTGCATAAAGGACGTCCAAGGTTGGAGGGGGTAGGGGCACCAAATACATGTACTATATAGGAAACCTCATAAATGTGATGTCTAACGTGGGAGTGGAATATCTCTTATTTAAAACTCTTATGTTGAATACCGTATTGTGTTCATCACTATCGGTCAGCGTCCTATAGTCATGAAAATTCTGGTTTTTAAATTTCCTTTACTAGGCCTTCGATTCGTCCTCGACCTTTTTCGCTCTTGCCTACTTTTTAGTCTGTTGGGTTTGTTTGTTTTTTCTTTTCGCAACCCTTTCACGAAGTACACGTAAATGCAGACATGATAGAAACCGGGAAAAGGCTGAAGGACATGCAGTCTGTGCAGGTAGAAAAGGTTTTTCCTCGTGCTGGTACAGTGGTACCATTTTTTATGGCGAGCTTGTAAACCAGTTTGTTATAGGTTATAAGTGCTGCTTATCCCCTCATTTTCCTTTCATTGGCCTGGTTTTCGCTTCCTTGATATAACACCTGTTAATGGGTCACATGAATTAACCTGAGCTTTTGCTTCCAGTAGGTGAATCACGGATGCTGGAGTGAAAGTGAAGTTTATTCAGATTTATTGAACTGCTGCTTTCTGTAAAAATGGCAAAATGTTAGCAATAAAATAATGCTGCACAGGTTCGCTTCACAGCTTGGCGAGTAAGAAAGGACAATGTGGTCCTTATTTTACTTATATTTTGACATATTAAGTTCACAAATATGAATGAAACTGAGAAATTCTTTATAGTTGAGGAGAACTTAAGTGAGCATGTTGTGTTTGTTGTAAAGGACTGCAGTTGATGAAAACCTGGATTTGTTCTCAAAACGACTAACATATGAGAATACATATATACCGTACTTTGAAAACTCGTACAAGTATGAGGGTTTATCAGCTGGTCAATTACCTAGTTTGTTTTAATAATAGTAATTAAAATTGTTTACACGCTGTATGTATGAGATGGCGTCCATGAGATTGCTCATACAAAACTGTAACAATAAGAAAATCAGATGGCGTCACACAGATTACTCATAATATCACATCGAAAAACAATAAGTTACAAGAGCATCTCTTGCGAACTGTTGCTGGAGCAAAGGAAATGAGTGCTCTGTGCCGAGCAAGTCAAATATACATGTACGTGGAAACCAGCCTTGCTTCTGCTATTTCTCACGTTGACATTGAGTGATTCTACCAAAAGATGGAATTTGACGTTACATCAATTTTGCATTTGCGTATTTCGTTATTAAACTAGGTTTTTCACTCATTTAGTACAAAGGGAGCACTCGGATGAGCCTCACGCCAGAATCTTTCATTTCGGCAAGGATCCTTCTTTGATGCTGCTGGAGCGATGATTGATTCTGGGCACGGCTCTGCAGAGGAAGCGCCCATGGATCGAATCCATGACCATACTGAAACTAGTAAAATTTCAGCACGGCTGGGGTCATTAATCATGAAGCTGAATGAATATATCCTGTGAGGGATCCAGGTTTTGGCAGCTGAATTATGCGCTGTAATTCGAGTAAATAATTGATCGGAGCCCGGATTAGCTCTACCTATGCTCACTAATTCATATGGTAGACGGAACACTGTAGGATCAGCCTTCTTTTGTTATGGCCGAGAAATTCTGCAAGGATTCAGGGATTTGTGCTCGAGAATTCATGATTTGATCGAGTACCTGGTTTCAGTATTTCATCCATAACCGTATTGGTTGCAATCGTCCAGTGCTAACGCCATTGCCGCAGGTTGCGACTGCTCGGAGACCCTGTAGCAAACTAGTGATTAATTTATGATATACAGCTGTAATTACCTTATTAAGGCGCAAAAAAGCCTTCATGTCCGCCTGGCATAACACGAGCTGTGCACGTGGCGTAATTTTGTCTCCAAAACACGAGAGCCCAATTAAAAAGTGTAAGTTGCCCAAATTGCGAAAGTGCGACCAGTTCTGTGCCAGTTATCACTGCATGACCCAATGAGCTGGATTCCGATACCTGGCAGCTCGTTTCAGGTCAATATTCCGTGTCATGTGCTCGATCATAAGTATGCATCGCATCGCTGCATTTTGCATTCGAGTTTGGCAGCCTGAAAAAAAAACCACTTTCACCACTGACCTCTGTGTTTCTCCTGTTGCAGGAAAGTCGCCGTTCTTCCCTGGCCTGGAAGACAACCACCTCCTGGACGATGGCCACCTGGACCAGTCGGTCCCATCACTGAGCTCACCATCCCGGAGCTCGCCGCGATCCCAGAGCAGCGGCGACATGGGCGAGCGCTACTCTCGCAAGGTTTTCGTTGGAGGACTCCCACCTGACATAGACGAAGGTGGGCCTCGTTCATTTTGGCCGATGAAATCATGCTCAGAAATGGCGGGACTCCAGGCTCTGTCCCGCAGTCGATCTAGACCCTCTAATGCATTCTAACCGGAATTAGCATGCTGCCCGAGTTCCCAGAATTGTAAAAAAAATCAGAAATGTTTACTGCGGCATCTCTTGAGTTGCTTCTTGGCAAGAAAGTGAACTGCAATGAACCTGCAGTTTTCGAAAATGCAATGATTGACGTGCCTTAGAAGCTCCGTGCAATAAATGCTGCAGATTGTAGTTAACTACAGTCGAAACTGTAGTATTTCTGCAGTGATGTTTTTTTTTTTTCGTGTGTATGGGGCGTCTAAGCACATGCTGTCATAGCAGGAACTTCTCTCAAAATTCAAAGATTAACCTGCTTAAGCGTCCACAGAAAGCAATATTATGCTTAACTAAAGTCAATTTAGCTATGATGATGGTTTCCACCCTAATGAGGTGGTAATTACCGAATAAATTGGGTTGATGCTCTACAAACCCTGCCACACTGCTTATCGTTTATGACTGCAGGGTGCTGAGTGGAACTGAATTCAATTGAACCCGAGTTGATGGCACAATTGAAAATCAATCCATGTTTCTTTTCAGAGGAAATAACAGCCAGCTTTCGCCGCTTTGGACCTCTGGTCGTGGACTGGCCACATAAGGCAGAGAGCAAATCTTACTTTCCGCCTAAAGGTTGCTTTCGTGACCATAATACTATTGGTGGTTTCCTTAAAATGTGGGCATTTGTTTAATTGTGGCTCATACATGTTCTCGTGACAGGCTATGCCTTTCTCCTGTTCCAAGATGAGAGCTCGGTGCAAAATCTTATTGATGCTTGCATCCAAGATGACGACAAGCTGTATCTATGCGTGTCCAGTCCTACCATCAAGGACAAGCCGGTATGTCCAAGTTTGCTGATCCATCTTTGGGTTTAGCATTCCAGACAAGTAACGCCTGCATTTGATATGATGTACAATTTGTTAGCAAGAGCTTTGTTTTTCAATTAATCTTTCACTTTAAATTTGGGATATTATGTCTTTGTGCTCAAACAGGTCCAAATTCGTCCTTGGCGTTTAAGTGACGCTGACTTTGTGCTGGATGGATCCTTGACTCTGGATCCCAGGAAGACAGTCTTTGTGGGTGGCGTTCCTCGACCTCTAAAAGCTGGTGAGAGCTGCAAGTCATGAGCTGTCACTTCCTTGATGGCAAAGTTGACTTTCGTTGATAACCTGCTCCAACATGTGGCTGTGCATTTTCAGTGGAATTGGCTATGATCATGGATCGTCTGTACGGTGGGGTGTGCTATGCTGGGATCGACACCGATCCAGAATTGAAGTATCCCAAAGGAGCTGGCCGGGTGGCGTTTTCCAATCAGCAAAGCTACATTGCGGCCATCAGCGCTCGCTTCGTCCAGCTGCAGCATGGGGACATCGATAAGAGAGTGAGTGAAAGCTTGAGCAAAGGCTAATTGCTCATTTTTTTTCACGGCTTGTTTTTTGGCATGCACTTGACGTCCAGTGCCTTTGAAGCATTTGACAAGTTGTTGCCTGGCTTGGTGTGCTTGCACCTCCTTAGACACATTTGAATAGTTACCCAACTCCATGCGGGTTTGTTCTCAAAAATATGTCCTTGGAAATTAGCTTCCAGAGTTTTATATGTTTACGTTGGTGTTTCATTTCAAAAAGCCACAGCTGAAATACAGGATGATTCAAATTAATATTTTATTCTACATGGTACATTATACCCCATAGTCAGCTAGTGCCATGTGATGATGGAGATAATATACAAGTATCCTTATTCCTTATAAATTAATTAATTGTGCCCTACACATTGGATTACATGGATGATAGGAATAAGGACAGTCATGGCCAGTTTTAATGGAACTATCCCAGCATTTGCCTGTCGTAATTGCAGGAAGGTAGAACAATAGATTGAATAAGACTAGCACATTTATAAGACTTCGTTTTTTTTAATGTTAAATAATTTGTTTCATAGCTTGACTTTTCCTTACTATTCCTAAAAAGCGTTATTGTGCTTAATTAATGCACAATTGATCTTGAAACATAAATTATCTGCGCCTATTTCATCTCACCAGCGTGTTTCCCCACATAACGACCGTTTCTTCCTAATAATATTATCTACTACCTCGTTGCTATATCTATTATCTACCCATTCCATTACTTCTGGTCGTTCTCTGCCTTGGTTTGCATGCAGCATTTGCCCGCACTCTCCAATACCAAACATAACCTTGAACCCTATTAGTACATTTCCTGTTACATTGTGCTGCCAGCTCCTATGCACTGCTGATGTTGGACATTTCTCACTTTGAGAACATGTAATGTCGAATACATGTTTGTTTTTGATGTTCAGGTGGAAGTGAAGCCGTACGTGCTAGATGATCAGTTGTGCGACGAGTGCCAAGGCGCCCGCTGTGGCGGCAAGTTCGCCCCGTTCTTCTGCGCCAACGTCACTTGCCTGCAATACTACTGCGAGCAGTGCTGGGCTACGATCCACTCGCGCGCCGGACGGGAGTTCCACAAGCCGTTGGTCAAGGAAGGGGCCGACCGGCCACGCACGGTGCCATTCCGCTGGTGCTAAGCACCACATTGGTCAGCCAACAGCCGTTTTTCGTTTGCTCGCCGTTGTTTCCTCGACCCCGAACCTATGTTCGTTGCACCGGAGCGTCGACTTACCTCAAGTGTATTTTTCTTCCGCCTTGTACACTGTTTTACAATCCCCTCACTTCCGGCACTTCCGGTTCCCCTTCGGTCGCATTTTTTATTTTTGCAACGTTAGTGGCATCTCTTGCCACTCCTTAACCTTTGCCCCTTTTTTATCTTAATGCGCATCTGTTCCATTGGATTGCGCCCCGCGCTGGAGATATGCAGTTTTAGGAAAGGTATGCCATGTCAGACCTATGATTCCAGGGATGACCTTAGGCTCTGCCCTCGTGCAGGTGGACGGCACACCCGTTGTTGTGTTACGGTTTTTGCGAAAGAGTAGAAGCAGGCACTCGTTAAAGAAATCTAACCCAGCCTCCTTGCATAGTTGACAAGCGGCTCGCAATCTCCCTTTCCCCGAGAGTTTTATTTGTCGAACCAGAAAGTTGTGCCCGTCGGTTGCATTCACGTCCATTTCTAACGGAACCTTCTAGCGTTCTCTTTTAAACCTTTTGGTCATTTTCGGTCATATACACTCGTATAACGAAGTCGTCATATGCTTTAATGTGAAATTTCCAAGTAGGGTTCTGTTCCGGGTATAGTTAACGTGCCTCGACATTTCTCGAAAAATTAATTGTTATTATTTTTAAAGCTTTAAATCTTTCAATTGCCTATTCAAAATTTCGTTCGACTTGGCCTTGGTGAATATTAATTTTTTTATATTCCATGCATCAGAACAATGCCCTGATATTTAAATTAAAATGAAACTATGTGAAATTAAAACATGAAAGGGCACTGCTTCCTGGATTCATAGATAAAACTCATTCCCTAAATTCCCTATCTGCCAAATGCTTGAATGGTTGACGAGGCTAGGGTGCCCAGACCTCGATATACTTGTTATTAATACCTCACACTAATCCAACATCAGGTTTCCCCCTCGTATCGCTCGTGTTAGTTTGCTCGTCCGCTTTGGGGCGTGCGAAGCCCCATTTCGTTTCAACGTAGCACCTTCGTGCATTTCTAATGGATGTTCGTCTTTGTAGTGCGCCTGTATGCATGCGCGAATGTACGTTCGTGGTAGAAGAGCCTTTGATGTAATTCCAGTTTTTAATCCCGTGGCTTACGGTAGTTGTGCTCAAACGGCCCATTTTCTTCTGTGAGTACCTCGTTGATCTCAGCGCACCAAAGATTTCTTGTTGTTGACTCGCTGGCACGGCCGCAGTTGGGTCGGACGAGGCGAAGGGACGTGCCAGCGCTTGTTAGTCCAGTGGCCTCGTGGCTAATAGTCCGGTAGAG
The DNA here is from genome assembly GCA_034695085.1 of Cylindroiulus punctatus. Classification (NCBI taxonomy): domain Eukaryota; kingdom Metazoa; phylum Arthropoda; class Diplopoda; order Julida; family Julidae; genus Cylindroiulus; species Cylindroiulus punctatus. The sequence continues at coordinate 33,329 of JAQFYZ010000078.1, forward strand.
CCAAGGTTAATTGCACATTTCGATAAATCCAGTTTTTTGAGCGTTAAAAAGTCGGAAGCAATAGATTTTTGATAGTCACTCTCCCCCTTTGTACTGATCTTGGTCAGATCACCTAGCATACCGATTCCATATCATAGTTCTGTGCCAGGTGTGTGTAGGCAGGGTCACATGCTTCCTCTGGGCGACCCTCTCGAGGGCCGTCCACACCCCCCTCAGCAGCCCATTGCAATAAGGCTGTCCTACCTTGTCGTTTGTTCCGTTGGCGGGCCGCTCTCCTATCAGCCGCACCAAAGTGCAGAAGGGCAAAAGCAGCGGACCTGTCGTTTCGTTTCTACTTTTTATTTTCCTTTTTTTGTATTCTTGTTTGTGAGCTAATCTTATCACGAGTCATTTGATAGTTTTCGTTGTTTGTTGCTTACGTTTCCGTATATGCTTTATTTTGGTCATCTTTCGTCTAAAGACTCGTTTCGTTTCTGTTGAGTTCACTTCCCCGCTCCCGGTTTGCCAATTGCCGTTTCAATGTGACTTGATTTGTTGGTTACTAGACGACCCTACGGGCGTCTAGTTTGGGAACCTAAGTCGGTGAGTTACGTCTAGTCAATTTTTGAATAGTGGGTATGAACAGAACAAATTGAGGTACTTGGCAAATTCCGTAGTTTTTTTTTCTTTTTCTAGCACTTTGGATATATCAGTTTAGCTAAAAGCGTATATAACTTAACATTTGTATCGATAATTTTTCTATTCGCCGATTTAAGTAATTTTTAATTATTATTATTTTTTGGTTTGTTACATTTTATCTTTATATTGAGAATTCACTTAGCACAGATGTAAGTTAATTTGTATCCATAGATTTTTTACTCAGAGAAATTATTTACAACGTTTTCAGTAGCACAATTATATTTTTCACAAGCTACTGTTTTTTATTATTCGTACTCAAATTTTTGTAATATATCGCAGTATATATTCTCTACCCCCCGGGCCCTCCCGATTTTTCACAAACTCTTTTTCTTCGCACCGCCCTGTATGCCGTTTTTGAAAATTCCGCCGTATTCGCTTATTTTTGAAGTGTTACCTTTTTATATATCGACCGACGGTTGGCGAAGCCGAGGGCACGTGTCTAACCAAAAGAGTTTGTGACTCGCAGCTGTGGGTGGCATGAACGGCGTTATGTTGTTGCATTTTTTTTCGAGTTTTTTGGCTCACGACTTGCCCATCTGATGAGTGCAAACAGTTTCTGTGTTGACCAGTAGCGTGCAATTCATCGAGTCACTGGCCCAATCTTCCATATCTTCTCCTCAAATATCTGTTTCGTAAGACCTTTCGGTGCCTGGTCCCGTCAAATGTTCAAAAGCCTCTACCTGCCTTTGATTTTGATTTTTAGCCTTTTTTATATTTTTTAAATTGCTGTTTTGAATATTTTAACCATTCTTTTTTAAATGAACTGAACTTTAAAAATATTTTCATTGTTACCTTTTCTATTCCATCCATTTACTTGTTTCGGTTGCGCTTTGAATGAGCGATAAGGAGCGTGAGCCATCACGGCCGGATCCGATGGTGAAATTTATTGGCCAGGCACCTTTAGATCGTTGCCATGCAGATGCATTGCTGCTACAGACTTATTTATTTCGTTATCACCGTATTTATTAACTGCGAACCGTAATTCGTTTGGTGTATTTAATGAAGAATTAACTTTGAGCATAGCCGCACGTCCGTCGTTGTGACGTGCCAAAATTCTGCTGTACATTACCGCTGACCGCCCACCTCGCGCCGCTGGTGCCATGTTCAGCTGCGAGTAGTGATATCTTTTTAATCCGTATTTATCCCCCTTTTTCTGAAATCGATAATTCCCATACTTTTTCAATTTCTTGTTACTTGCATGGCCTTTAAATACGTGGTTCATTCGATGACGGTGGGCCATGTGCTTCCCGGTAATTTCCGTGTACTCGGTGACTTTTAATGACTAATGAAAACTTTTTCTCTCCTCTTAGGCTTTTTTCGTTCTCGTTTGTTCTCCTGTTCTGTGGACTTTTTCCATTCACAGCCCAGTTTTGTCCCTCCCTTCACCTACCTGTCTTGTGCCTCCTCCTTCGTCCATGATTTCTTATCATTCGGTAGTGTTCCTGTAATTATATTAATTGTTTAGGGTAATATTTGCAGTGAATTATAACGCCGGATTTGGCATCTGGCTTACCAGTTGTGATAGTTGTTTGAACCAAATTTGTGTGATGTTTTATTATTAGAAGCTTTTTTTATTTTCGAGAGTTTTTTACTTTTCACACTCTGAAGCGAAAAGTGTTTTTTCAACTTTTCACGATTATTAGCGTAACGAGCAGTTTTTGGCTGTTGTATAATGTTAGCTATGCTGTTACCTACTCTAGTTACAACACCCCGTTGCCCCGCGCTTTTTGAACCGCCCATCTACCCTCGGGGAATTACGAGGCACATGGCTGCACCATCGCCAGCACCAAATCACACAAAAAAACACGTCTTTGGGTACCAATGCTGAGAAGCCCTCCAATGGGTTTGGAAAATTTCGCATTTGTGATGGGAATGGGATGCCTGGCCCCATCCTCGTATGACTCCGCAACCCCTTCCTCCTCCTAACTCTCCTCGAACCGTTAGTCAGGGTGTTTAAGCTTAGTCGACTCAAACTTTTCGATGTAAAATGACTTTTTCTGCTCTATGGTACACGTTATCTACTCCCCTACTAGTGGCGCTCCCACCCAGCCTGCGCATTAATGCCAAGAGCCGAACCGAAACCAGGATGACACGTAACATATTGTAATTAACTCTCGTCTACGCTCTCACAGGGTAGCGCACAGCTTCGGTTGGTGTGACGCCAATGTGTCCTATCCCTTATCACTTGGTAGGTGCCCCGATCACACTGTGCAGGTTGGCTCGATATCATATTTTAGTGGCTTCGGCTCAGTTCCAGGCCCCCCTTTTGCACGTCATTTTGAACCAAGTAGTGCTTGGGCATCTCCAACAGGAATTTCCCTCGCATACCAATCTCGCTACCTGATGGCTGGCTTGTTGATTTCAAAAAATTGTAACGTCCTCGCAGCAGCTCCAACAGTAAACACCATAGATAACATAACTGCAAACGTACATCCCTGTAAAACTACTGTTTCAGGCAATCATTTTCAGTGATAGTCCTGTTTTGTAGTAATGCTTGCATTGGGATCCAATTCAAAATTGAATATAATTTCTGCAATTTTATTCTTATTCACAAAACAATGATTAAGTTTCACTTCATAAAATGGTTTCATTTTTATCTACTGTTCGTTTGTTACTGTCTGGAAATTTGTAATGCAGTTGGTGTTGTTTGGTTATTGCTCACTTCGGTGGACTGACTGACAGACGGATATCTTGTGGCGAGAAAAGTACAGGGAACTGAGGGAAAGCCCAGGGTCAGAAGGGGTGCACCAGTCAATCTATATTAAATATATAATATGCTATATATAAAAATATCATCTCTTGCACCTTTAACAGTGTAGATTTAATTTCGTCTTCAATCAAATAACGTTAGTTTTTTTCCAGTTTCTCGTGTGTGAAAAAAAAGTGGATAATTTTCGTTTCGTCTACTTTCATTGTACTTTATGCTTTTTTGCTCGAAAACAAAAAGAGATGCAAGAAGAGCTTTTAAACATTTTTATTGTTCGCTAGAGCGAGATAACATCAAATTTAATATATATTTAAAACGGTAAGCTTTGTAATTGTTACATTTCCCAAGATTTATAATGTTCTACATTTTGTATTTTTCTGAGTGTTGTAGACTTGAGCGTTTCCTACTGGGCGTTTTGGGGCACAGTTTTTCTCTCCCACGCAGAGGGTATTTATTTTTCTTATGGTGCTACATGTACAGTAAAACCATTTTGGTGTGCGGCACTTAATTGTCGGTTTTCCACGCAATTAAAGGACCCACTTGTATAATTTGAATGTTAACTATTTTGCTAAAAATGAATGAAATGACGTACTGCCACGCTGCAGTGGATTTTCAAGTGTTCGGACACATTTGGGCTGCTGCCGCCTTTTGTTTTGGCCCCATGCCCCCACCTTACCTCCTCCACTCCTTCTCCTTCTCCATCTCGCAGTTTCTGCCCTAACCCGCCCTCATATTCCTCATTTCCCCCAGCATTTTTTTAGATTTCAATCCAGTCATTACATGAGCCTAAGCCGCAACTTTACCTATAAATTATATTTTGTATCTTTACTCGAATCATATACCTCTTTTTTAATATGTAGTCGACACCAACCTCCCTCACCCCTTTTCTTAAATGCGAATGTGCAATACAAAAGTACAAGTGTATGCTCGGTGTACAGTTCTAGTGCTCTTTTGAACGATTTTCCTTTTTTTTAGAAAAACAAAATATTGGTACGTTTTTGGGTGTTGACAGAAGCACTGAATTGCTGTTTATCTACCAACTGACTTTCGGTTGGTAGTTTTTGTGTTGATTTCAGCTAATCTGTATGCTCATATCATCCATTTTTTTTGGGGGGGGGGGGGGTATCTTTGAAATAACATTACCTAATTGTATATAATTTGTTTAGAGGGCTTGGCGAGCTGAAGCCATACCTGCAATGGTAACAGTTTTGAACATACAATGTAGTGTTAAAATAATACAAATTTGTGCTCTCTGAATATAATGGTACTTCATCCTGAACGTTTAGATTTACTTACCTTATGCTTCATTTTGGCATGCATGAAAATTCAAACAATTGCATTGCTCTCTGGAATCTCGATTTGATACTAGAGTGATTGCATTTGAAAATGTGTTTTCATGCACTAACAAAATGTTATTTTTTAGTTAAAATTCAGTAATTTACGTAAAAATTTCGATTTAAAAAATGTTAGCAGGGTTCTCACTTCACTTTGTTATTCAAACAAATTTATTTTCAGTTTTCTTATTAACTTAAAGACGTCATAGTTACACAATCTATGGATATCAGAAAACAGGTTGAGCTGCCAAAATTAACCAGACTGCACCAAACTGTCGACATTCAAACGTTAACAAACACCAGATACAGCTTGGCAAGCCAAGAAAGCAATTCAGGTTTCTGAGAAAAGCCCCGTACCGCAAAAATCAGACTGCTTTTCTGTGCCCAGAAAAAGGTAGCGGCGTTTTTTCGAACAAATAGTTACTATTTGGACACTTTTCTAATCCCCGGTCTTGTATTTGTAGTTGTTTTATTAATAATACACGGAAGATTTTTCAAAAAAAATGTTTTTTGCTATCGATTTTCAGATATTTTTGTTTCATCTAGTGTCGCTTGGGTTACTTCCTCGTTTCTCTTTCCCATTTAGTCTTAGAATTAGCGTGCACCCGTTGTAACTCGTAACTAGCTTACAACAGCACGATTTTTAATTCTTTGTTATTAACATATACAAATCTGTCAGTCAGTATTAATGTTTTTTAGTCAACGGCATAATTCAACTATCCATTTAATCTTTTTTGGTTTGTTTACAGAGTTTTTATTTTCATTTTTTTTGCCTAATTATTTTTGGAATACCAATTTTTACATTTTGCAGTAATTTCTTTGATGTTGTAGAACATTGTTAACCTGTGGGACTTTTGTATACGGAGTTGCGGTCCTCGTGGCTCACACGTATCTCGCCTCATCCTCTCGAATACCTGTGTGTGATTTGGTGGGTTGTTCATCCAGCTGCCTGAGTTTTCTATTGAGTCTATTTTGTACGCGTTGTAGCTAAACGAGGATGGGACGAGGAATCCACCCATGCGGATCACCTTTTTATATGAGGGGAGTTTTCTTAGCCAATTTTTTTGTTGGATGATATTAACACCAGAGTTTCTATGTTTTTTATAAGTAATTGATAAAAAAAGCACTTATTTCAAGTAATTTTGTTCTTGTAATGTTACAAGATTGTTTGTAACCGGTTTGCAACGTGGTAAATTTATTTAAATTACCCGAAAGTGTGCAATTTTATTTTTTATTTGCAGGACCGTTATACGATAGCTCTATCTAAAAGGTTTCATCTTTGTGTACCTGGTTATTTATTGTAATAGAAATAAAGGGAAGACCCTAGCTATGACTCCGACCAAGACTCCAATTTGAGAACGAATAGATCGAAGGTAGTGCACTAGCGGAGCACATTTGTTTGCTTAGGCATGGAGTCTGGCAGTCGAGGTGAATCTATGTAAACATTTTTATTAGCTGGTTCAGTAACGTTCTCACCTGAATATTTTTTAGGATATGGGGCAATCTCAAGACTGTGCATGTACAAGAAACGAGAATTTACGACTTTGAAGCCCAACATGGCTGATGTAGGTTATTGCATTTAAAATGAGGCATCTTACCCCTTTTTGGATGAAATGCTACCAGCTTTTAGCATTTACCAGCTAATTTAACCAACCTTTTCTTTTATTTGAAAGTTCTTGAGTTAAAAAGTACAAAACTGCATACTTAATATAGCATAGCAAAACTGTCATATACTGCTAATAAAAGGCAGCAAAATTTTGAGATTAGCGAAAGGCCTTGCACCACTGTGATTTGAACACATTAAATAAACAGCCATGAGTTGGTAATCCCCTAATTCCACAAGAAATATAATTTTTGGAAACTTTCCCATCATGAAAATCAAGTAGTTTATACATGATGTTCAGGAAAATCAACATGCCACCACATTGTTGGTAGCAACATGAATTTTATTTGCAGCACAACAAGATAACAAGATATTACTTTCTTCGCCTTTTTTTAGACTTAGGTAGATTTGGAGAATCTGGTGCTTTGCGGATGAGATCTGACACTGCATTGTCGCATTTTTCAGCCTTCACTGCATTTGGAGAATCTGGTGCTTTGAGGATGAGATCTGATGCTGCATTATCACATTTTTCAACTTTCCACTGATCTTCTTCAGGTAAATCCGAAGTTGCCACCACGCCAAAGACACCCTTTCCTGATTTTCTGCACTCTGTAAAATATGAAAGTCATGCAAACTACTGGATATTGAGAATAGATTTTAAAAAATGTGTGCAATTACCAGCTTTCAGAACGACTCCTCGCCCATAAGTCGTCACTACATCTCTGGCCTGAGCAGATTTTAGCCCAAATAGTTGGCAGCTAAAGAACCTGTCAAAGAACGTGCTTGGATAGTGTTGAACAAACTCGCTGGTCTGATTGCAAAGGATACAAGCTTATCACGTCATATGGTCCACGGATACCCATTGGCTAAGGTAAAATCGTTACTATTAGTTTTTATGAAGATTACAAGCGTCCTAATCAAAATGTCATGCAAGCAGTCTGAAAACTTGTCTTTTATCTTTTTAAAAATTTCGGTCTTGAATGAGAAAACCTCACAAACAAATGAAATTCAAACCTTTTCAGCACAGCTAGAAACAAACACGTTCTAAATTTAGAAAGAAAAATTAAATTCATGTCTATAAACAGAGTGGGACAACAACTCCATTGTACTTGAAAACTAGCCTTTCTTTTGCAGGTGGCAATTATGTTCTTTGCATTGCCGATGGTATATCTTCTGACATTTGCATCTGATAGTGCAGGTCCATAAAAGATTTCAAAGAAAATACCTCTCTCCAAAGCCTGCACAAAATTGTTTCAAATTAAGATGTAGTTGTAAACGCCAAAAGCCTTCAGACACACTAAAACATACCAGTCCAACTTGCTGATGCTTGAGAAAAACTGGTAGACGAGAACCTATCGGGAAGGTAATAATGTCGACGTCCAATGAGGAACAGCAAACCTAATAATGAGGGTGGGATAACTGTAATGCCCCTTCTAGCAATAGCCCCTAAACAGCAACCTCAGAAGGATTACGTACATGCAATGCTTTGTCGTTCTCCGGTTGCACAGCCAGAATGTCATATTCTTTAATTTCTTGTGATGTTTGCTGCAATCAGAAGCATGAGCATGTTTAACGTAACTGCTCAAACATCTGGCCAAATGTAGTATAAATGAAAACTTAACGCGAGATTCGAAATACCAATTTATGTGTCTGGGCTGCATCAGAAACAATCACTGTGATACGCTGCAATATTTTGAATTTTCGCTTCGAATCCTATAGAATGAACAGGTTGCATTTTTATTACAAAAGCTGAAATAAAGATATGCCGGGTTGTGTAAAACTTTAAAAAAAGGATGGTGCAGAAGTAAATCTGATTTATATCAACGGCTACCGAAATTGCATATTCGACGACATTGAAGGAATGCAGCTCATGACAAATATTGAAACTATTGGAATATGTTGGCAGCAAAGCATGAGGAATGGCGGGCCACAGATGCAATGAACTTGATAGCTTATGTTAGGATGGGATGCGTCCCAATAGAACTCCAAAACATCTAGTAATTATCAAGACAGTAGTCCAGACTGATATGCAACTCATCCCTGTATAACCTACAAATGTAGCTCAGGTTTCAATTCCACTGCATCAGTGATTAAATGTTTTTGAAGCTGCTCCTACATTTGTAATTTGCATTTGAAACCTGCTATGATTGTTTGAATGGTTGTGGCATACAATAAGATGTCATTTTGCATATGCACCATCCTTTTTGAACAACCATGTGCAATATGATATGTCAAAATATTTCCATAAAATTTGCCTTTTCATCAACAACTGCAGAGGGCTTGATGTCTAACGGGGATGGAATCTAAAAAAAAAAGCACACACAGTTTGTCAGTCCACGGTTATGTTTTACATAATCGTGAACATTGAAAACATCCCATTCTGTTTGTAAACATGCACCTCTGACGGTTTCCCTTTCTTGCCCTGCAGTGCATCTGATTCCAAAACCGTGTTGACAGCAACCGTGTCATAACCAACTGTAAATTTACAATATTATGGTTAAGTAAGATTTAGAGGTTTGGACATAAAGTAAGTTTTCTCTACATGCAGGACAGGTACAGTGTACATGCAAGCTTCCATAACATGGCACGTGGCTTGAAGGTGGTCAATGGCATACTCACGATTGTAGGCCATTTTCAATGTATCAATTAGCACGTTCATGTGATTTGCATTTTTACGCTGCACAACTATATTCAGATCGTAATATCCGCCGCCCATATTGGTATTTATTAATGATTTTCGCGAAGCAAAACACAGACCAATCTATAGCAGACGGTTTTTTTAATTTCACGAAATTCGTTTCCGTTTCGCTCGCTAGATGGCGCTAGTTGGAACGCCCGCGAAAACTCATTTCCCTGCTTAGAACCACAGCCAATTTGCAAGGTGAACAAGGTAATACTGTTTAATTTTCATGGTATTTTCCATACATTTGTTTTGTCAATGCCTCACGTTCATTTTAAAGAGTTGGTTGCGCCTATAGACACACTTTTATTGCATATTCAACTGTAATACGCAAATGAGTCAAGGCCAGAAAAGATCCAGCCAGTAGGCTTATATAACGACGTTCCAAATTCAGATTTTGTAATGATCTTGACCCCGAATTCCCGATATTCTTGATTTAGGATAAATGGCGCAATGTTTGTGAGCGTTTGAACATTTTTATGCTGGTTGTTTTCAGTTCAGACTTGCTAATTAGTTCAAGTAGGCCTCGCGACTGCTTCGGCATGACCGTGACTCGACCACTAGGCGCTTGTTTTTAGGATTGAACCAGGCTCTGCGTCCGATCTAATTTGGCAACCTATTAGGCCAAAAATAATCTTTAAAAGTGTTTATTCGCTCTTTTGGGAATACCAACGGGCGACGGCATAAAAACCTGTTTTGCGTTTAAAATATTTGTGGCGACGCGATTTTGCAACACCACGAGCAGCAATATGCATGATAACTTCATGAGATGATGAAACGAGTGTGGTGGTCGAAAGTGAAGTGGCAAGTATAGTGATGAAGCACTTCATAAATTAGTATAATTTTTAAACTCGTATCATGATCTCTCTACCTCCAACATGCTCTTATTATGCCCCGCACAAATGGCGTATACGGTATGCAGGATTTTATTTCCGGAAGGGTACGTGGTGGGTGGACATCATCTCCTATGATGAAATTAGTGATTTTTGTAGTGCAGAATTTTTTTTTTATCACATGAAAACTTCAGGGGTGAGGGCTGTAGCCTATTCGGCCTCCCAAAGGATTTTGAGTGGAGCCAAGAGTAAATACGTATAGACAGTATTTCCCTGAAAATAAGACCAACCAAAAAATAAGCCATAGCATGATATAAGCCCTACCCCACAAATTAGCACCAGCTAAGATTATCAGCCCGATAAACTGATTAACTACAAAGCAGAAAATTTACTTTTTTTTGCAGTATAAAAGTCAATTTTCTGTTTTTTTGTGCCTACTGTTGTAGTTGGGTGCATAAAAATAAGCCCAACTGTGTTTTTGGAGCAAAAATTAATACAAAACCAGGTCTTATTTTCCGCAAAAAATGGTATCAATTACAATTCTTGCCTTGGTTTTTCAAAAAAAGAAAAAAAAATGCCTTAGCTTTATCAGTCATTAAATTCTAATAAGAAAATTAGGCCGCCTTCTCTCCACCCCACCTTTTTTTGGGAACCTACATGTACACGAACAGTTCTGATGAGGGCAGTCAAATGGTGATGAATGAAGACAGAAGCATGATCTCTAGAGAGATCGTGACAGAAGTGAAGGGGGTGGCAAAATTATCCATTACAACGATTATCTTGCCACGGCTAGGGAGGAAGCAAACATCCCGAAAAAATGGCAGTACATGCATATGAACGTCCCCTATTCGTTGAATGATGCCGCGTGAGGTCCACTTTAATTAAGAATGCAGCTACCCTTTTCGTCCTAAAAATCAAATGTTGCGCAGCCAGCTGCAGGGGCTGCCGATCAGCTGTTCATCGTCCCCTCCGGACCACGTGACGGGCGCGGACCAATGAGGAGCCGAGGTCGATCAAAGATGGCGGCCTCCTAGTCTTTCGCTTCGGCAGCAGAGCATCGTTTCGGAACGTCGTCACAACGAATCGGGCGGCGGACGAGCGAGAGTTTTCCATGAGGAACGCTGGCCGTTCAGCAGACGCGATGTGGATCACGGGCAAGGTAGACCAGACGTCGCAGAAGGACGCGCTCTTCAACCAACTGTACACCGAGTGCCGCACGGCGGCTCCTGGCGCCAGGCTGTCCTACCCTCTGCGCTCCAAGCTGGAGAAGTTCCCACGGTCGGACAGGAAGGACGTGGTGAACAGGGAGAAGGAGGGCTGCGCGCCCCTCTTCATCGCCTGCAAGCGGGGTAACGTGGACATAGTCGAGTACCTGATCGCCTACTGCGGGGCCGACGTGGAGCAGCGGGGCACCTACGAGGTCCCCGACGACCGCAGCATCCACCATGTCACGCCCCTGTGGTGCGCCTGCGTGGCCGGCAAGATCGGCGTGGTGAAGGCCCTGGTGGAGCACGGGGCCAAGGTGAACAGCGTGTCGGACACCGGCTCCACGCCGGTGCGCTCGGCCTGCTTCATGACCCACCTGGAGATCGTCCGCTACCTGGTGGAGCACGGCGCCGACATCCTCAAGCCCAACTACAACGGCGGCACCTGCCTGATCAACTCTGTGCAGAGCGTGCCCCTCTGCGCCTTCCTGCTGCAGAACGGGGCCGCCGTCAACGCCCGCGACATCCAGTACAAGACGGCGCTGCACTACGCCATCCAGGAGCACCGCTTCGAGGCCACCAAGCTGCTGCTGGAGCACGGCGCCGACCCCCGGCTGCGCAGCATGTCCGGCGACGACGCCCTGCAGACCGCCTGCCTCAAGGGCGCCACGCACATCTTCGAGCACCTGGTGGCGCTGCCCGACTTCGACGCCGGCCGCGTGGCCGAGGCCCACGAGCTCATGGGGGCCACCTACCTGGACGAGCACCACGACCTGCCCCTGGCCCTGCAGCTGTGGCGCAAGGCGCTGAAGATCCGGGCCGAGCGCGGCATGGAGAAGCCGCGGGCCGTGCCGGCCCGCGTGGCCTATCAGCTGGCGGTCGAGTTCGCCACCACCGAGGAGCTGGACGCCTTGGCCCTGGACCTGGACGCGGTGCGCATGCAGTCGCTGCTCATCTGCGAGCGCATCCTGGGCCCGCTGCACAAGGACACCATCTTCAGGCTGATGTACCGCGGCGCCGCCTACGCCGACAGCATGCAGTACCAGCGCTGCGTGGAGCTCTGGGTGTTCGCCCTGCGGCTGCGCATCCGCAAGGACAGCCTGCTGCACAGCGAGGTGTGCTTCACGGCGCAGGCCATCGTGCGGCTCTTCCTGGACCTGCTGGACAAGGTGCAGGCGGCCGCCGCGGCGCCCCGCGAGGTGCGCTTCGAGGACGCCGTGGCCACCGTCGAGCTGCTCATGGCCGAGCTGCCCCAGGGCCTGCGGCTGCTGGAGGTGCAGCCGGTGTACAAGCGGCAGCAGGACAACTTCGACCGCATCCTCGGCGTCTTCATCCACCTGTTTCACGTCATGCTGGCGGTGCCCAAGGACCGGGCGCAGACCATGCGCATGAAGCGGCTCATCAACGAGCTCATCCGCATGAACCCGCACAACTGCCTGGGCGACACGCTGCTGCACCTGGCCGTGTCGCCCTCCAACGCCATGAAGGCCAGCAGTTTCTTCGAGGGCACGCACACCACCATCTTCCCCAACGAGAGCGTGGTGGAGGTGCTGCTCGAGTGCGGTCTGGACGCCAACGTGGTGAACCTGGCCCGTGACACGCCGCTACACGTGGCCGCCAGAAACTACAAGGCTGGGGTGGTCAAGCTGCTGCTGCGGCACGGCGCCCACATCGACCAGCGCAACGGCGAAGGCGAGCAGGCCTACCGACTGCTCGCGCGAGTGACCGAGTGCAGCATTAACCCGCTGCAGCACCTGAGCCTGAAGTGCTTGGCTGCGCAGACCCTCAAAACCCACAACATCCCCTACGTGGGCGAAGTGCCCGTTGACTTGGAGGATTTCATCAGGTTGCACTGAGTCCCTCGGTTTCACCACTGGCAAGTGATGTGAAAAAATGCATTACGGTGGTGCGGTGCGCGTGCAAGTTAACTGTACAACTTTAAAGGTAAAACAACACATCCATGGCAGCATGGAAGGATTTTCACGAACTACACAGATTCATTCAGTGCCATATCCATAAAATCTGCATAGCAACTGGTGTCCATTTTGCAAACATTTTTCGAATTGCTGCTTTGTTGTTTTGTTGAAATGCATTAGTATTGGAAATGTGTTTGGAAAAGATGTCAGCTTATAATTTTGTGTAGCAGTATGCATGAGTGGACATTGGACAGTGCCATTTTTGTGGGTTTCCTAATGGGAAATGCAATGTTTTCAGAAAGGACTTAGGGTGGGGAAAGTAAGTGGAATCTCATTTTGGAGTGTAGCAAGCCAGCATTTGGCTATTATAGAATTGTAAAGCCTGAACATTTAGTATCCCTTGCATGGTAAATGAATGGCCTTTTCTAACCAGTTTTCCCCAGCTTTGCTCAGATGGCCCTGTGCTGGGATGACTGTCTTAGTTTTTAATCGCTCAATGCTCCTACACGGAATGAAACTAATAACTGTAGGCCTAGGGTGTAGACCACCTACAATAGAGAAATGCCAGGTTTCCCCTCAGTGTGTTGATGCTTTGCAATCTAAAAATGTTGAATGTTTTTTCAAATTATCCTATTTTAGCAATATATAACCCATGGTTAGCTGGGTTCTGCAAGCATGTTCAACTATGCATATTGTCTTAAGTTACATGAATACTCAAGAAATTTTTTCAAGGACCTGCAAAAGCCCAGCAGGTAGCCAAACATATTGTGTAGCCCAAATTATTATCAGTATTTTCGATATTCGTTTTTTATGGAAACTTTGGTACTTGATTTCTTTAAAAAATTCTTTTTTTTAAATTGTTGTATCTCTGGAGTAGTAGGCCTATAGCAGTAGCCTACAGTACATCATTTAAGACAACTTAATTTCATAACGCCTGTTTTGTAGTTTGAACGTTTGGTACTCATTAATGGAACATTGAACCTGCAAAATTTCTGCTTGCATGAGTTCATCTTTTTTTCTTCTTATTTTCTCATCCGTTGAGTGACACTCAATGAGATCATCATTGGCTGTTTTGCAAAATGTGAGTTCCTTCGCAAAATCCTGCGAAGGTTTTATTAGGAGCTTGCACAATAGTTGTGCTGAAGGTAGGGTAATGGCATGGTAATGGTAATCGCCTTCAAAGCTGTGTTTGAAACATCCAGTACCTGGATACTGCGTTTCAACAGCACTACAACTTTGTAGGTAGATGCAAATAAAGTCGAGAAGTTTTTAAATAATAATGGTACCAGAAATTCTCGCTAAACTGCTGATTTCAACTATCCACCTGCCCCACCTTAGGGGAATCTCTATTCAAGGATATATTGTGCAAGCTATGGCCAATATTTGACGGCTTCTTGAGCATTCAGAACTAGTACTGCTTACTGGTACTATACATCCCATGGCAACGCAGTTTTATTTGCAAAACCATCATGCCTGCACATCTCATTTCAATTAAAATTGTTGCTTTCCATTAGTAAGATTGGCATGGTAATGAGGTGATAGCCAATGCCCTGCATTGACCCTTTGCAGCCACACGCAATTGCCACACATGATCTGCTTTAGTCTAGTAATTTTGATATGTCGCAGTTGGTACTGTAGTTTGATCAGCTGGCAAGCCCGTTTAGGCCTTGACTTGACTTAACTCGAAACTTTTATTGAGCTCGTGCCAAAACCTGATGGCTGCCAGATTCAGCCTAGGCCCTAAGGTCGAATTTATTACACGCTGCGGAATTGTTTTGGTTTGTTCACTTCACCCTTTTCCGGTATTTCTCACTGGCACTGGAGAAGCGCTTTTTTATTATTTTAATTTTTTTTTTTTTTTTGGACAGCCTGCACATTTCACCCTTTTATATTTGGAAAGTGGCATCAAGCTTTTTAGGTCTCAATCTCGGTTAAAACCAGAATCGACGATTGACACACACATGAGGTTCTTAAGGTTTTTTTAAAGGGCTTGGCAAGGAGCACATCCTCTATCCCGATCCAGCGTTTGGTGGGCTCATCGGCAAACTGCGTAGTGTAACAAAAATACATGTATTCCATGGCGGAAAAAGAGGGAAGCCAAGTCATCCGACTGTTGCGCAAGTTTGCACCAAGTTCAAGTTGTCTCGTGTGGAAAAATTCCTCTCGTAAATGAACTAGAGCTAAATCTTGAGTTACTGGAAAATCTGTGTCTTTGGCAGGTTCAAAGTATACGCCTGAAATGTATGGCAAATTGAAAAAATAATCAAGATTTTCTGAGTTTTTTTGCTTTGTCGGTATTTGCATGAATCCTTGGCCTACATGTGTTTTGTCGTGAATTGTTCGTATATTTTTACGTTAGTGTAACTGAAACAAGGACAATTCTTTATTTTAAAAATCTTCACAAGGAAGCGAGTTGTCTTTTAGGGTGAATTTGCAAGAAAACTTTGGCCCAGGTCAGCTTTAGGGTAACTTCTTATCATCTGTGTTGAGAAGCATGATTTAGAGATATGCATTTAACCAGCAAATGAAACCTTGAATGAATAGCTTTGATTAATGGACTTTGGTGCGTTTATATTAAACCCGATGCACACGAGCATATCACTCGATAAACAAGGTTGCTGCAAGCAATGGTGTTGCATACGAAATTATTTTTGTGCCAGTACAGCAGTAATACAGTACAAATCATGTTGTCTTCAATTACATCTTACAGTTATTGTGCCGTGCATTGCATCATGTCACATATAGTTGTACACTTGCTCAGTAGCCACGTATGCCTATGGTAAATTAAAAGTTCAGAAATAAGTGCTCTTCATACATTTCTTGTCGAGATGGTGCGATCTTGGACGGCCATCACTAAGCGACTTCTTCAAAACATTGTTCACATGATAATGTTCCGCAGCTTTGTATGGTTATACATGTATTTCAAATGATGTTGTGGCGTACGCGAACTGGGAGTAACCCCCAAAATGTCAAAGACAAGTAAGCCTAAAAAGATTATCGAGGATACACTTGACAGCGTTGGATGTACAATACTGGTGAATGAGGTTTTCAAACAATACCTTTTGCACAATTATAACAGTCTTGCATTGCACCGTGCAAATTGTGTAGTTTTAAAATGCTTCAAGGGGCCAATAAGCTAGTACAACTGCTAATAGGGCCTATCAAGAATGTGGTGCAGGTGTTTCTGCAGTGACTATAACTTATCACCATATTAAAAAAATTGATTGGGGGGGGGGGGAGTGAGTATATCTAGCTCGTAATCAAGAATATGCCCTTTGGTTTACTCGACACCATTGTGTGATTTCGCTTTTAGGTACTTCACCCCAAATCTGGTTCCAGTAATTGTCACACACGAGTAATCTCGTGTCACCTACTCTTTCGGATTGCTCAAGCTCTCATAAGCCACACTAGTAGACTGCTGGATTTCTTAAACATATTTGGTAAAGACTAGCAAAGACAACACGAGCGTGACGAGGCGCCAGATGTTGTAACGGGAGTCCTGAGCACTGCTTGGTATTGAATCCACCACGTAGATCTTCCAGCCCATGTTGGCCTGGCAAAAACTCTGGAATTCAGAAAAGCAACGATTGGCTGGCTGTTCAACTCCAAATGTCGCAACCCCTTGCGAGAACCCAAATCTGCAAAAACCCAGCCCGTTCACCTGGTAGTAAACAACATCTGGCGTCGTGGAGTTGGGGAGCCACACCATAGCAGCCGGATCGCCCTCCTCACACACGAGCTGCAAGGTGTTTCGAAACTTGCTGAACGTTGAGAAGGAGTCAGTGTGGCGCAGGTCCAAACTCTCGTTTTTCCACCAACAGAGTTTCCCCACTATGCAACGAACCGAAGTTTCGCAATAAGTTTGTCATTTCTGGTGACTCGTATTTTTATTTTTAGGCTCGTTCGGGATTCACAGTACCTGCTGTTGGAATGGGCCGTGACCGTCTGCTGAAGTCCACCCCGGCATAGACCCGGACTTTCTGCAATGACAGAAACCGTCAGCCAGAGCAATTTACGGCGCCTCAGCTCATTTCTGGAACAGGCTAACCTTTCTCTCCTGCGGACTGAGATGTTCGTAATCGCCACGGGGATCATCGGTGATGTACATCGGATGGTAGAACTGTGGCCGGTTTGGATCGTTGCCCCCGTACACTGAAAAGGTATATCTCTTCCCTCTTTTAACGTAAAGTTCCGGGGCCATGTAGCCATTTACATACCACACCAGTCCGGGACTGTCTTGACCTGTCCATCCAGAAAATTGCATTGGAATTGAGCAATCAGAAATCGCATTTTTTTGCATTTACATTCGATGACATCATAGTGATTATTTTGCTTTCATGGGTGTTACTGTAGGAATATTTTTAGCATTAATTTTCACAAACCTGTCATCCCTTCGAAGCCTCGCTTGTTTCCTGGCGGCCCAAGCATGGCCGTGAAGTTGGCGATTTCGCCAGGGATCCGCACAGGATTCCAAGCTTTGACGGTGTCGTTCACTAAACTCTGGGCAAAATAGAAGCAGTTTTTCTGTGGTTGCAGTCGGGCGAGATTGATCTTCAGGTTGTCTAAGGGGAAATGTGCATTACTTGTTATTGGGAAGATTCACGTAAACATAATGAGAACAACTTCCTCATGCCTTTGGAATATAAATAATGATATTGTGGCTTCTTGTTCCTCCCAAGATGGCCAAGAGCCCAAACGATGTAGACTTCCTTGTCTTCAATTGGCTTATCCCCAGGATCGGCTAAGAAGGATACAGTAAGATCAAGGAAATGGGTATCAATGCTTCCGGTTTTCTACCGGCACTTACCTGCATTCAGAAGCCTCACGTAAGTGATTTTTGTTACCCCATCCTCTCTCGCAAAGGCTTCGATGCTGACGTCTAGCAGCCCTCCCACAGACTGGTCCGGGCAAACTCCACGCAGTGATCCTATCGTGCTCGTACACTGATTGATGAGAACATTTTCAGTCAGTTGAAATCATCATGGAAATATTCAGATCAGCTGCATTCAGTATAGAAAATGCAATGTCCTGCGCACTGGCAGTTCCTACTTACCACAGCTTTATCAGTCATGTTGTAATCGATGGCATGGCCAAGCAAGCCTTCCATGTGCACCACTGTCGTGTCTGCACCAATCATTGCAGTGGATTGGTCAGAGCCACTCAACCCGAATGCCATGTAGTCTTTCTCGCCTATCTGACCAGCCAACTGGACAGTGATCTTTGACCCAAACACCTCCCAGCTCACCTGAAGCCGAGCGTGGAGCTGCTCGCAGTTCGGCAGCCGGTTCTCGTTAGGCTGTTGTATGAAGGAGTCTCATATATTTGCTCATTACAAGCTGCCGGACAGTCCCGCAGCCCGGTTTACAGTTTTATACTCACAATTATTTTCACTCTGGACAGAGGGACGTTCAGCTCGCCTCTGATGGAAATCGAGCCGAAGTTCTCTTTGTGCTTGGTATCGTAAATGCTGAACCATTCAATGTCGAAGATGGTCAGATTACCCGGCAAATGCAGCGTTACGTCCTCCCCGTGATAGGCGCGTAACGGTCCTAGGCTGACAGGAACATGAAACACGGTTCTTTTAGTTAGCATTTCTTGCATTTAACAGATTTCAACCTCACTCTGTGAACTTACTAGCCATCCTCGTCTGGAACGATCTTCCCGTTCGAGGTAATCTGAGTGCCGGTACCTGTCCAGAACCGAGCACCTGTAATGTATTCATAAAATGTTTGAATATGAATGAACATTGGTTTGATACCCAAACCTGTTTAATTGACAAAAGGATTGAATTCAGTCAAATCAAGCACACTGATTCAGCTTACCTTCTGCTGTTCCATCATAATGCAGCCCAGGAATGAAAATCGTTTTCGTGTCCAAGAACATCATGGGTTTGGAGCGAACCCCATGGGCCTCTCTAGACAGTTCCACCAACTGTTGGGGCTGGGGCGCCTGGAAGCCTTCCGGGATCAGCACGTCCCCATAAGTCACTGAAAGTGAGAGGTCGAAAATGGCCAACCATTTGATTTCGGCTATTTTCTTGTCGTGCGGCATCACCAGATTTATATCTCTGTTGTGGTACGCTTCCAGGACATTGGTTCTGCGATGACAACCAATGATGAGTTTAAATCAGAAGGTTGCACTACTCTAAAAATCTTGCATTTACCTGTTGATTTCGTTGGGAATTAAAAATCCTTGGTTGCCCGGCAGATTGGTAATACCCGCCCAGAAGTACGCATCTGAAAGCGTCAATATGCTGTTTAATTTCTATTGTACTGCGAAACTCGAAATGCGATTAGTGGAATAATATGCATCTTGCCTGGCCCATTGCCGTCATAGGTGAAGCCTTTGATGAAGAATGTCCGGTCGTCCAAGGCATAGATTTCACCTTGCACCTGATGGTGGTAGGTGCTGAATTTCCCAAGACTTTTTCCCAGATAAACTTTGTTTTCGAACTGCCCTGTCACTAAAATTGCATCAGAAATTTTATTTATCTTACCATGTACATGTATTTACGAGGAAATGTTATCTGAGGAAGCACATGTCCTGTTACTCCTGCAGTTGTATTCTTGGGATATGAAATGTCCTACATGATTGTCCATGATTTTTTCCAATTTTTTCTGCTTGTAGAGATTTTTAGTACACTGTATCTGTAGGCTACTTGTGACTGATAGCGGTTCTTTAAATATATCCTGAAAGGGGCCTTTTTCCCCTATGAATGTTTGACATTTTAACAGTTGTTGTATAAAAAAAAAATATTTTCGCAGTATCGAGCTTTCCCGAGACCTGGAAAACCGGGAATTGCCAGGGAAATTGTACCAGAAAAGGAGTCATGACGAATGGGTTTACTGCGAGAATGTCAGGGATATTCAACGTCAACACATCAATAATACATTCTGCTTAGCTAGTTATTGGTTACAGTAACGCAAAAATGAAGAGAGCAATTCTTTTAAAGAAAGTTACGCAGTTTGTCAATCAGTAAATTTACTTTTTTAATAATGAAAATTTGTATTCTACATTTCAGTGGTTATGGTGATCAAGGAATTTAATCTGGAAAAGTCAGGGAAACTAAATTCCATCTCGAGAAGTTTTCGCAATATTGGAAAATGATACAGCAAATTTCAAAACATTTTTACTGCAGGTTCTATACGTACTGTATATATGCAAACCGAAACAGAATTTGTATATTCAAAATTGGCCTGAAGTAGCCAAGGAGGTCGAAGCTCGGTGCCATGTTTGACACGACAGGTCTTTGAGCTTAGCTTTTCCGTTATGTTTTCTCAAGAGTTTCGTCATTTCGCAAGAATTTTACAGAGTTTTACGGAGGAAAATACAAGTTCAAACCTTACCTAAACTCCTCAGCGATAGGCATAATACAAGGCGAAACCACCATCGAAGCTCTTCGGACAACATAATTGTCTATCCGTCTACACTAAGGCGTATTTCTCACTGACTCAATGCATTCTCAAGAAGTGTATAAAAAACGGATTGCCTGAAGGCTTTTGAAAGATCCTTGGCGAATACTCACACACCTTCGACTATGTAGGCCAACCTGCTATGCTCAGGTGAATTGACAATCCGAAGGTTGGCTGTGTGTGTGTGCGGTCAATGCATCGTAAGCGGTGGAGCCACGACGTGGAAAAGTCGACCCAAATTCAAATGTAACACATTCCTCAAGTGGTTTACCTAAGAATAAGGGCTGGTGTTATGCATTAATAGTGGCCACCTTTTTACTGTTTATTTCGATTTCACAGAATTGTTTGTTTCCCTCTGGAAAATCAAGGATTGTCTGGAGAAACCATAATTTTTTGTACGTTAAATGATTTGAATAGACACTTAGCGCAACACAAACGAAAGTTTATTTTAATTTTTGTGTATTTTATGAAAGTTTATTATGGACGTGCAAATTTCCTAACGAAAGTAAAGCCCTACTAGATACATATAGTGACGGTAGGTTAAATATTCGTCATATAAAATAATTTCTATATAAATTTAAAAAAAAATTTAGCCTAACCGCGAATAAAACCTAAAATTGTTGATAAAATCATGTGGTTTTTGGCCTATTACATTCGTATGCATGTGCACTTCCTAATTCAGTCATAAAATATAAGAAATCGAAGGTGCATTTTTGACTTTTTTTTAAAAAAATGTAAGGCAAACGTAATTTTTTTTTCTTCAAAAAATTCCACCATCGATTTCTTATTCTAGTTTACAAGTGTGGTGGTTACTTTTTGCTTTTGTCAACATGTTCTTTTTTTCAACGGTAAGATTGATAAAAAAGATGAATTGAAAGAAAACTTATAATACAAGCACATTGATATTCATTTATTTCATGCAAAGAGCTAAATTGTGACGATTGAGTTTTAAAGCCTCACTTGCGGAGGGTAAGTGTTACTGAATTTCGAAATGACAGTTTGGAGAAGAAAAAGCAGTTTACTTTGCCTCGTAAATTCAAATTTCCCGCGCTAATTTGGTCACAAAGGTAGTTACACTTAGCAAAATCGTATGTCCAGCTAACGGTCTGCTTACAGGTCTGTAAATTTGACACTTTCATAATTAAAATTACTATTTTTTTTAGCTAATGGTGTTTATTCATGCTCTTCTCATTTAGAATGAATGAAGAATACCACTTTATTGCAGATGCTGCTCTGGCAAGTGGAGACAGGGGAAAATGGAAGCTTATTAGGGATAAGCAGGCAGACTTAGCGATGACACTGGAAAAAAGCAACAGCGAACAGTGAACATACCAGAACAGCCGAGGAGTTCATTACTGGACGAATTTTCCTCAACTTACGACATTGTAATCATGTACGAGACTGAAGAAGGTGAGTTTATGAAAGTAGTTTTTTAAGTTGAGCATTTTTGTATAGATTTCGTCTTTGTTACCTGTTCAATATACCGGCGTATCCATTTAGGCCTACTGCCTATGAATGTGACATCTCTATTCGAAAGCAACTCACGTGTTTTAATTGTCATTTCGTTCGCGAGTTATTTAAAGAAAGATATGTTACGTAAACTAACTATCAATGACAGCACTGGGGCCATAGGACCAAGTTATGAAATCGACTGCTTTGTGGTTCATAGTGTTCATGACATCGCTCATCGGCTGCAACAGTGGCACATTCTCCCATAAACATTAGTTGGGGCATAGCTATGGTTGGGGTAACCTACCTAATAATACCGGTATACCAATAGTCCACATAAATCCTGCTTGATGGCAGAGGAGTCACTATTGCATTTAGCACGTCCTGGAATGGTCAGAGCAGCAACACTAGCACAACTCCACCATATTATCCCAATGTTGTCAACTTGGAAGAGTGAAAGAACAAGTGTAGTCCGTGCAATAGTGGCAGGTTCGACATAAGATGGCAAATGGTAGGCCTATCCATATAATTTAGCAATAGTGGCACATTACAACATTTGGCCCAAACTTTTATTACAACAGTGCACTACGTCAATTACATATTAAAATAAGGAAATCCCCTTAGACATTCCATAAAACGTGCGCCCAGGGATGGCAAATTACGCACAATGAATTTACAAGTCACTCGTTTTCTCAAAATGTATTAATTTAGATATGTGCGACTGGCAACCGGTGAGCGACATGTAAAACTAGGCTACCGACCTAGCCTGATCAAACATAAAGTACTGTTATAAAGTTAATGTTATGCCAGGGAAAAATCGTGATATAATACCCGAATTTAGTTAAAACTTATGCACTGCAAATGGTGACTATACATAACATGCCTGAAAGAAATTCAATTGACATTTATGAATGGGAATGGATTCGTTTCTTAATCTTCAGAGGCAATAGAGGATGACGAGACCGACGAAATCACGCCAGATTTGTGGCAGGAAGCGGCCTGGATCGTCATCAGTGCTTACTTCGACGACAAAGGGTTGGTACGTCAGCAGCTGGATTCCTTCGACGAATTCATTCAAATGTCAGTCCAGAGGATTGTGGAGGACTCCCCGCAGATTGACCTACAAGCAGAAGCCCAGCATGCAACTGGAGAAGTGGAGAATCCAGTGCGTACACCGCGATCGTTGCCTAATGTTTTCATGCCTTCTGCCACTGAATTGCTTGACCATTATCTTTGTGTTGCAGCCACGCTATCTTCTCAAGTTTGAGCAGATTTACCTTTCCAAACCTACACATTGGGAGAAAGACGGCGCTCCAAGCCCAATGATGCCCAATGAAGCCCGGTTGAGGAACTTGACATATTCGGCTCCTCTCTATGTGGACATCACCAAAACGGTGATCAAAGATGGGGATGACCCAATAGAAACTCAGCATCAGAAAATGTTCATAGGAAAGATTCCTATCATGCTGAGGTCAACCTACTGCCTGCTAAACGGCTTAACAGATCGTGATTTAACAGAATTAAACGAATGTCCATTGGATCCTGGGGGTTACTTTATTATTAACGGATCAGAAAAGGTATATTATTTTCCTGATGTTATATTGTATGTTATGGCAGCACCTTTTTAATGTGTTATATTTAAACAGGTGTTAATTGCTCAAGAGAAGATGGCAACCAACACTGTGTATGTGTTCTCTTTGAAAGACTCTAAATATGCTTATAAATCTGAAATCCGGTCATGTCTGGAGCATTCGTCCCGTCCTACGAGTACCCTTTGGGTCAACATGTTGGCCAGAGGTGGCCAAGGCGTCAAGAAAAGCGCCATCGGTCAGCGTATCATTGGGGTGTTGCCGTATATCAAGCAGGAAATCCCCATCATGATCGTATTTCGTGCTTTGGGTTTTGTTGCTGACAGAGACATCTTGGAACATATTATTTATGATTTTGACGATCCAGAAATGATGGAGATGGTAATACAATTTTTTTATTATACATGATCATAAAGGATAAATAGGGGTTGTCTTTGTTAAGCCCTCTGCATTAAATTTAATATTTTTGAATCGCATTACCTTATGTTTGACAATAACATAAAGAGTGTATTTTTTTGAAGAAATCTGAAAGTGTTATTTCAGTTGCATGATATCTATTGTAATAGAACAGTGGTTAATAGAAATTTGAAAAAAATCAAGTTACCTGAATTCCCAATTGTTGCTTTTGAACAGGTAAAACCATCTTTGGATGAAGCCTTCGTCATCCAAGAGCAGAACGTTGCGCTGAACTTCATTGGTGCTCGCGGAGCCCGCCCTGGCGTCACCAAGGAGAAGCGAATTAAATATGCTCGTGAAATCTTGCAGAAAGAAATGCTGCCACATGTTGGTGTTAGTGATTTTTGTGAAACCAAAAAAGCCTATTATTTAGGGTAAATAGACTTGTTTTCAATGCAGCTATTATTGACTTATTACCTGCCCAATCTGAAAAATATGTTCACGTGTATAGGTACATGGTACACCGGCTACTGTTGGCATCCCTTGGGCGACGTGAGCTGGATGACCGAGATCACTACGGGAACAAACGTCTCGATCTCGCCGGCCCTTTGTTGGCGTTTTTATTTAGAGGGTATGTTAAATCACTTTGGTTAGTCATGTTTTGTAGTTGCGGTTCGATTAATGTTCCACTTGATCTGCGCAGGCTTTTCAAAAATCTGACGAAGGAGGTGCGAATGTATGCTCAAAAATTTATTGACCGTGGCAAGGACTTTAGCTTGGAACTGGCCATTAAAACCCGCATTATCACGGATGGGCTTCGCTATTCACTGGCCACTGGGAATTGGGGCGATCAGAAAAAGGCCCATCAAGCCAGGGCTGGTGTTTCTCAGGTAAGAGCGTCTGATGCCGGTAGCAATTGAAGAACCTGTGCAGTGAGTAAATGGTCGTTTTGGTTATCATTTAGGTGTTAAATAGGCTGACGTTTGCGTCTACATTGTCACATTTGAGACGTTTGAATTCGCCAATTGGTCGTGAGGGAAAATTGGCCAAGCCTCGTCAGCTGCATAACACACTGTGGGGAATGATATGCCCTGCCGAAACTCCAGAAGTGAGTCACAGCTTTCATGTGCGAATCTGGCGTTTTTTCTGTCAGATTTCATGGTCACTAATGCATTCCTCTATGGTTAATGTTAGGGAGGCGCTGTCGGGCTGGTGAAGAATCTTGCTCTGATGGCTTACATTTCTGTCGGCTCACAGCCAGCTCCGATTCTGGAGTTCTTGGAGGAGTGGAGCATGGAAAACTTGGAGGAAATAGCACCTTCAGCTATTGCTGAGTAAGTATCCTTCATGATAGTCTAAAGCAAGTGTTGTGTTTGGGTTTACTAGAGATTATAAAGTCCTACAATGAATTTTTTGATGGGTGAAGAAACGTTTAGATCGAATTTGGACGCATTGACTCAAATTTAATTATTTGATCTATGATCGAAGCTGTTAAAAATTGACAAGTTTAAAAGATGCTTAGCATGACCCATAGTATACTCTGAAAATCCCTAAAGAAATTCATCTGTTAGTAGGTATATTAAAAATATAACTTACAAAGGCTGGCAATTTTATTTCGTTTTTGCCACAGTGCAACCAAGATATTTGTCAATGGATGTTGGGTCGGAATTCATCGGGATCCTGAACAGTTGATGAACACGCTGAGAAAGCTGCGGCGTCAAATGGACATCATCGTTTCTGAGGTACATCGTTTTGTCCAGTTTTCATAAGCTTTCACCGTAGGCGAGCGGGAATCTTTATGAAATATTGACTCCTACACAGGTATCGATGATCCGCGATATCCGTGATCGTGAAATCCGCATCTACACCGATGCCGGGCGAATCTGCCGTCCCTTGCTCATCGTGGAAAACCAAAAACTGTTGCTGAAGAAGCGTCACATCGACCAGCTAAAGGAGAGGGAATACAACAACTACAGTTGGCATGATTTGGTGGCCAGTGGCGTGGTAGAGTATATCGACACCATGGAAGAGGAGACAGTCATGCTGGCCATGACCCCTGACGACCTCAAAAACAAGGTCATTGCCTACTGTTCTACGTACACTCACTGTGAGATTCACCCGTCCATGATTTTAGGCGTGTGCGCATCGATCATTCCATTTCCTGATCACAATCAGGTGATTAGAAACTTCGACATTTTGATCATTCTTACTTTGGTTGATGGTACGGATTTTCACAATTTTACTTGGATTTGCAGTCTCCTCGTAACACCTATCAAAGTGCTATGGGGAAGCAAGCCATGGGGATTTACATCACGAACTTCCACGTGAGAATGGATACTTTGGCCCACGTCCTGTATTACCCACAGAAGCCACTGGCAACCACCCGTTCCATGGAATATTTGCGCTTCAGAGAGTTACCTGCTGGTAAAAGCCTTTTTGACAACTCGTATTATTTCCCTCGTTTTAGGGTAAACTCACTCGTTCATTCAATATTTTTGGTGGGCTATACACAACAAAAAATTAAATTTACTATGAGTGATTAAATCTGTGTGTGTTGCTTATTAGTTATACTAAATACAATCTTATACAGGTATTAATGCCATAGTGGCCATTGCGTCTTACACCGGATATAATCAGGAAGATTCCGTCATTCTGAATGCCTCCGCTGTTGATCGTGGATTTTTCAGGTGAAGACTAGCAAAGTGCCTTTCTACAGCGCTTTTCTGCGCACAAGGACAACATTCAAAAATACTTTGCTTATCTTTCCAACCTTAAAGATCTGTCCATTACCGCTCTTACAAGGATGCAGAATCAAAGCGGATCGGGGATCAGGAGGAGCAGTTTGAGAAGCCGACGAGGGACACCTGCCAAGGCAAGAACTGCCTCCTGTGGTTTCCTTCGCTGACTGCAATGTGACCACACATTTTAATATCACTCTTTGGTTTAGGCATGAGAAATGCCATTTACGATAAGTTGGACGATGACGGAATAGTCGCACCCGGGATAAGGGTCTCGGCTGAAGATGTCATCATTGGGAAGACTATCACGCTGGCCGAGAATGACGATGAGGTATGTGGCCTCCTGAATGTTTCATGCATTATGCTTTGTAGGAAAGTACTAAAGGACCAATGATTGTTTAGTTGGAAGGTGCTACAAAGAGGTACACGAAGAGAGACATCAGTACGTTCATTAGACACAGCGAGACTGGCATAGTTGATCAGGTAAGATTTTGATTTGAAAACTTCACAAATGAATTAACCAATTTCTTGAGTAATCTGGATATGCACCTTGTTCCTCTGACTTTGGGATCAATTATTTGCATCTCCGTTACTAAGTTTTAATTACTTAATTTGTCTAGGTCATGGTTACACTAAATGCGGAGGGTTACAAGTTTTGCAAAATCCGTATTCGTTCAGTGCGAATCCCTCAAATTGGTGACAAGTTTGCCAGTCGGCATGGTCAGAAAGGAACCTGCGGAATCACCTACAGGCAAGAGGTTGGACTGACTGTTTTTCGTGAAAATTCCTGCAAATATGGCTTTGACAACTTCTTACTGTGTCCGCTATACATTTCAGGATATGCCATTTACAGCTGAGGGCCTTACCCCTGACATCATTATCAACCCACACGCCATTCCTTCTCGTATGACTATTGGTCACTTGATCGAGTGCCTGCAGAGCAAGGTTTCGGCAAACAAAGGGGAAATTGGAGATGCGACGCCATTCAACGACACCGTAAACGTGCAGAAAATCTCCAACCTGTTACAGGAATACGGCTATCACCTCAGAGGCAATGAGGTGAACATCCACAGACATTTTAGAATCAGTCTGATTTGCTAGAGTAGTTTTTTAATTTGTTATTCGGTCATCGTAAATTTAAGATTCTGTATAATGGACACACTGGACGAAAGATGAATGCACAGATCTTCTTGGGGCCAACATACTACCAGAGACTCAAGCACATGGTGGACGATAAAATTCACTCCAGAGCCCGTGGCCCAGTGCAGATTCTGGTGCGGCAACCCATGGAGGGAAGGGCCAGGTAACAAAAACGAGATCAGGATTCCAGCTAGTGTGCAACTGTTTATTTCATTCACTAATTTGTTCAATTTTGGCTGTCAGGGATGGTGGACTTCGTTTCGGTGAAATGGAACGGGATTGCCAAATTTCCCATGGTGCAGCGCAGTTCTTGAGAGAGAGGCTCTTTGAGGTGTCTGATCCCTACCGTGTCCACGTGTGCAATCTTTGTGGGCTCATAGCCATCGCCAATCTGCGCAACAATACATTTGAGTGCAAAGGATGCAGAAACAAAACCCAGGTATATTTCATGCTTAGGAACTCTTCTTTGAGACGTTTAAATCGTGTTACAAAGCCCAAAACAATTTTTTTTAACACATAATGGACTAAATAGTGGCAAAAAAGTAAAATGATATCCAACAAGTTTTAAATTTTAATGCTGCATCTTCAGAAATATATTTATTTCACAATGAAAATAAAATGGGCACTGCCTGAGGCTATAGAATATTTACAATTCAGTGGAATCCCTAAAGTAAAAACGAGGAAATCGTGCAATTTGATTCTTTGGCGATAATACATGTACGGCTTAATCCTTACAATTTCCCTGATTTGATTGTACTATCGACAATTTAAGACATTGATTCGTTGTATTTCAGATCTCCCAAGTCAGACTTCCATATGCCTGCAAACTGCTCTTCCAGGAATTAATGTCCATGAGTATTGCCCCAAGGATGATAGTGAACTGAATATTGCACAAGTATTTTAATAAAAAGGTAAAATAACTTAATTGTATAGTTAAAATCTGGCAACGTTTGCTTGCGAATCGTTGACTAGTCCCAACTAAACAAATTTGATAGCAGCTAAGTCATCATTGATGGTTTGGGAGCTGCTTTGCGCATAAGAGCTATCACACTGGTCCGAGCCAAGGCTCGGAAAATACTGTCTGTAGCATAAGTACGATAGCAAAAGCCCTATGGTTCCTCCTGTCAGCACATCTATGTAAACAAATAAATTACTAGTTAGTTTGTGTGTTCCTGTCAAAAATAACATTTCATTATGTTCTGCTAAATCTGTGCAAACTTAAAACCCACAGCCCCTACCAATTTTGGGGTTATTTCGTTCAACATTTATTGAAAACAAATGTATCCGAATAAAAATCCAGGAACTAAGATGAAACAATGCTTATAGAAATTTCATTTCACTCATTCATTCATTCCCCATAATCAACAAGTTAGGGAACTCGAATAGTATTTAATGTATCTGCATGTTACAACATTTGAGGGATAGGTTTTTCTTGTGTATGAAGTGTTTATGGGACCGGAACTAGGTTGACTAACCTTGCCAGTGATGATGATAGTCGCAAGTCCGGCTCACGGCGATACTCATGGCCAGAAAAAGTGGAGCCATCACCAAGCACAGCTGCCAGCTCTTCCCTCTGCCACAAGCTGCGAAGCACCGTAGCTTTCCAGCCATGTAGAAGGCAACGAATCCCATGGAGAGAAACGCAACTATTGTGTATGATATGTTGCAGCATTATGCGGGTTCTCGGCTTGGACATGCTACATTTTTTACTGTTCCCATACTCACAAGAGGAATGTCCACTGGGGAAGCTCTTCCGCCCTTCCCTTATGACCCTGGGATCTCCTGTGCATTCTAGATCTATGTTGAACCTTCCATCAGGAAAGCACCTGTACATAAAATCTGGCCGAGGCCTGAAAATATGCATAAAAATATGTAGACATCTGAACTTCATGTGTGCAATGATCGGTACCTAGAATTTTCAGATACTCATCATGGCACGCATGAAGTTAGATGCAAAGAGTGCCCTTTGTCAACTAGGCACTGACCTTCCTACTGCCAGCTTCAACAGGTTGGTCACAATTCCGTTTATACCCAGGGCCAGGAGAAAGGCTAAATTTAGGATGAGTAAGGTGATGATTAATTTGCATTTTCTATAATTGCAATGAAATATTGTATATATGTATCACACAGACCTAGGCATCCTTGGCCTACGTCTGCCCGGCCTTTTAGTTGAAATTTGGCCACCATAAATACGATCGTTGGCAATAGAATACAGATTGCCTAAAGCACACAGGTATAATGTAAGCTCGAGCAGAAAGTGCGAGATTATTTACTATCTTAAATTATGCATAGTTTTAAATGGATATTTTAAGCGTCTTTATGAAATTTATTCTTTACATATTTGCTTTTGCTGATATTTAAAGCTCTAAAGCAGTTTTCTCAAAGCCTATTTAAATTAGAGATACGTGTACATGTACATGTATTTGTGGTGGTCATTAGGTGAAATTTGAATGTGGGTACCACAAGGGCTTCCAAGGGCACGTAGCTTTCTGTCCTCGGGTATTTATACAGCCATAGTTCCTCTGGTTGCAGCTTGCGATGGAATGGCTCCACAGTCTCTGTGCTCCTGCAATTATACAGGCACACAACTGTATATGTTGACACATTCATTTATAACCATCAAAATAAGGTGAAATATCGTGCCAATCTGATCGATTTAAAACATGTGCTTTGGATCTCCCCTAGGCCATTCATAGCCAATTTTTTGTCATGTAGTTGATAACCTGGCATCATTAAAATTTTGTAACATTTCATCAGGACACAGCTTGACTCAAAGTGACAACGTATGCTGGAAATGAATGGCACTATTGACAGGAGAATAATAGCATGCGAAACCACTAACGCAGTAACAGCAAACAGGCCCAGCCTCACTAGCACTTCGCCGATCATGTACCCGTGACCTTGCCAAAAGCCTCGGCGTGCACTAGCCATGTTAAATACTGAAAACAAGCTCAAAAGAGCAAAAATTAATTACACCAGATGTTCACGACAAAAATTGAATTGAATTGAATTGAATGGGTAGCATTGTCCTTTAAAAAAGGTGAAATTTAAATGCCAGTTTCCAAGTCTTGTCACTAGATGGCATTGAGGGTACCAGTGTCATGAAATCGTCATTGGAGCCTCCACATTGTTGTAATACCATACATGTAGCCCCCTGGTTATTACAACGACCATGGCATGATCCCTCTACTGGAGGTAGAAGGATCATGACCATGGTAACACACTTGAGTTTTCATGTTATAATAGCTAAAATTAGCAAATTTACCAAGAATAATGTGACGTGCTAAATAGTTTTCAAATTTTTATGACCATCAGCTGCATAAAATTAAATGTGGTTGCTGAAATTAAATCTTCATGTACTGTAGATAATAACCGAATATTCATAACTGCCATTTGAAATGTTACACGCAAATACAGTAGGCAAGCAACTCTTTTGGTACAAATGTTCATTATTATTTCAAGACCTACATGTAATTGATGTCTATGTACACTACATAATTTCACTACATAATTTTAGTCTGTTATAAAGGGTACGGTCGATTTTGCAAACAAATTGATATGGACGGTTGATTTGTTGAAGCAGAGGCTTATAAACAAGAAGATTCATATTTAGGTACACTGTACATGTACATGTAAGCTGCTTCGTCAAAATACTGTTGGGAAACGTTGATTTGATCCATCGAATTTGCATAATGTCACGTCACCACTTTACCCCTAGAGGAGAGATGTCGAATGCTGTGGTCTAGTCGCGTTCGAATATTTCACGGGCTTGAATTAAACGTGTGCAAACGTTTGCGATGTTGATGTGAGTGGGCGGTTTAAAACGAACAAGTTGATATTTACATGTACTGTAGGTAAGCTGTCATTTCGAAATATTGTTTGAAAGCATTTGTTCCATTGCCTTTTTTTACTTTAATTCCACTTATGACTAAACGATTGGTGGTAAAAAGCTTTTTGATGGTGAAAATTAATCTCATTCAGCCAGTAATTAATTTACTAATGCTGATCATAAATCAAGAAATCCATCCATGACGTTTTTTTCTAGTGATTTGCAAGAGCTTAATAATACTTTGGCTCTTTTTACATTCCTCCGCTGCATAACAGTCCGCTTCACTCCTTGTGGAAAGATATGGAATGAAGTGATGAGGCGCGTTCGAATTTCAACTGCGCATTTGTAGATTCGAACATGGGGCTCAGCCTAAAGAAAAATCACATTCTGTCGGTAAGTTTCTTTATCAAAACGCTGTTTGAAATACATTTCCAAATGCCTTCTGAATCTCAAAGTCAGCTGAGCAGCTCGTAGAGAAGATTTCAACAGATTTTTTAATCCTATTGCGACCTTGAACTGCCTTAATTTCCTTCCTGGTTTTGACTTGCAAACATAACACATTTGCAGTGACATTTTACAGTACATGTACCTCTTTGGTAAAGTGTTATAGCTGAAGTAATCGTAAACAATGAAAGTCAAACAAGATAGCATATACAGTAGTTTTTCCTGCCATAGATTTGCAGAAACGCGGTTATTATAAGTTGTGAAGAATTATTTTTGTGTTCCTCCGCTTCATTACTTTAATGTTTGAGCATCCGCTTCACTCCTTGTGTAGTGATATCGAACAAAGTGATTAGGCACGTTCGAATTTTAACTCGCAACAACAGGTTCCAAGCTGGAGCTTCAACTACATGTACATGTATAGAAAAATCATATTTTGGTAAGCTTATTTCCCGAATTTGTGTTTAAAAAGCATTTTCAAATAGCGTCTGTACAGACTACCTCATACTGAGCTTAGTTAGCTCGTAGAGAAGATATCAACGGATTTATTTTGATCCTAAAAGGGTCCTGTTATTAGTACTTCTGACCTTGAACTGCCTTAGTTTCTTCATGGCTTTGGTTTGACTCGGCCTTCAAATTGGAACACGTTACAATGAAATTAAACCTATTTTGGTAAGGTGTTGTAACTTGGGTAATCGTAAATAATGAAAGTCGAACAAGATAACGTATTTTTTACTGCCATACATTTGTAGAAATGTAGTTGTACATGTATATGGCTATTGTTAAAAGGAATTACTTTTGTGTTCCTCCGCTTAATACTGTTAAATTAATGCTTAAACGTCCACTTCACTCCTTGTGTAATGATATCAAACGGAGCGATTAGGCACGTTCGAATTTTAAGTACGCAGTTGCGGATTTCGACCTGGGTTATGACTAAATATCAATTTAGGTAAGCTTCTTTTAATGAATTTTGATTGATAAACTTTTGTTAAGTCCTCTAACCGTAATTAACGCGTGGAGAAGTTTTCAATAATTTATTTTTGGATAAAATTTGGGGAAATCTGTTTTCACCTTGAATGAACATTGCATCATTTCCTTTTGCTTCAACACAAGGGCAGCAATATTTCTCTCTTTTGGTAAAGTACGAGTATATATTGGTAATATGTTTACAGGCAGACATTTTCCAGGCCTCAATAACTCCGAGATGCTTTATGAAACTAGCCCGTAATACCTCATTCACACTAACACAAAATGTAGTTAATTTACCGTGCCGAGAACCTTTCGGGCTGGTTTCATAATTCCGATAACGTGCTCTCGGATTTATGATACGGGCCCTGGAGATTCTTAAAATGGTAAATTAACTGCATGTACAGTGTACATTTCGCGTTGGTCTGTACGGTGAGGTATTAGGCGTAGTTAGTCGTACATGTACATGTACTGTAGATACAAAGATTCGAAGCTCAATCTACTTTGAAGAGAAATTTATTTTGATGTGGTATCTTTCCATAGAATTACGTACGATTTCTATTCAATTTCAATGCTAATTTATTATTGCCACAGAGTTGCATGAATGCGAATATGGCGTATTCAGAGTATAAGCGGTTACCACTTACCAGTCAGCCTCTTTGGCTTAAATATAATGTAGGAGCTGGCCATGGACCTGGCTTTACTAATTAGAAATTGTGAGGTTCAA
Source organism: Cylindroiulus punctatus (assembly GCA_034695085.1). Classification (NCBI taxonomy): domain Eukaryota; kingdom Metazoa; phylum Arthropoda; class Diplopoda; order Julida; family Julidae; genus Cylindroiulus; species Cylindroiulus punctatus. The sequence goes on from JAQFYZ010000078.1 coordinate 66,972, forward strand.
CTAATTAGAAAATATGAGGTTCAAGAAATTGACTGGAAATATGATTCAAAAATAGGGTAATGTGGAAAACGTATACGAGAATGCAATGAACTGAGCTAATGTGGAAACAGCGTTGTCCTGCTTTCCATGCATGAACATGGACTTTAATTGTTCTGCTGAATGTTTTAAAGACTCTAAAACAAAATATCTGTCAATATTATAATTGTCTGTGCTAACTAAGGCCATATAAGCAACTTTTAATTAAATCTAATTCGGCCATACTTTCAAGCGCAGTCCTTTCGCAGCGAGACGATTTTCAGTTGCGCATTTCATTTGTAATTGCCATATATTTCTTTTAGTGTTTCAGCTCAGATTCACTTTGGGCCTATTTGAATGTAAATTCGTTTAATTTCGGTGCGTTTCTAGTTTCCTGCTAGCTTACACTAGGCATTGAAAGTCGTTAGTGAAATGAGGCCCTGATGAGTCATTTGAATTTTCCCGTCCAAACCCAATTTGAATAACAACACGATGCCGCTTGGTCTTAAACCCCGGCTAAATTCTTTTTATGCACTCGCAGTGCCCTTAATTTAAGGTTGCGTACAGTCGAGGGCAAAGGTGACGAGCTTATGTGTTGTTAGATACGGAGCAAAGGTCAAAAACCTGTTCAACTCTGAAACCTGGAAATTTACATGGACGTACATGTATAACTGCGATGGGATAACTGCATTTAAAACTTCAAACCTCAAAAAAAAAGGTATTTAGTATTTCTCTCGCTTACAGTAATTGACACAGCGCATTAACATGCACAGTAAATGAGAAAAATAACGTTCTGCGAAAAGCAAAAAACATCTATAAAATATTTGGAAAGTTATACATTTTTTGAACCGATAAGGCACCTGCGGAGCAAATAATTCGAATATATCGGTATACATGTAGTCCTCATCCCAAATACGCAGAAAATCTTTACCTAACCGTTGTCAATCTTTACCTTGACATTTCATAGTTCATGTACACATGTACGTGTCCCTGCCTGCATGTTGTGAAACATCCCGTAATTCAATAATAATGGGACTGGTACCTGGCGTTACATGTACACTGTATGGTTCATCCTTGTGCTATAGCTTGGACGGTTTTAATTAAAGTAGTTACTATTGTTAACAATGTAAACGTTATAGGTAACTCAAGATGTCAAACCAAACCACATTCCGAACACATTTACAGCTGTAGACTGTAGTTGTATTTATTCCCCCCACGCTTCCATCACGTTTTACATGGTTGGCACTAAAGGTCAGACATTCCAAGTAAATATTCAACAATCCAAATACAATGTACTATATATTGAATAAAATGCACTCTAATGTTGTATGCTGTCTGGTATTACACATAAGGCGGCATGGAGTGATATAAAACAGTGGAAATAACTAGTGGATATGGCGTAAATTAAACATGTTTTAAGGAATATGAAATTCTGACAGCTAAACTCTAAATAAAAATTCCTTTGTTGAACAAGCCAGTTATAGTCTATAATACTATATACATGTACGTGATAAGATTTTATTCACGGTGCTAAATTAATCGAATTATTGTAGTAATAACTGCCAAAAGACAAATTCACAACACTCTTTGGAAAAAATCAAAGAAAATGATAACCATGCAATATGTCTCAGTGGTCTTTTGCCATTTTCTGATCCATGCATGCACCCCAAACTTAAATGTTAAATGTAATAAATGATGACCTGCAAACAGCATTCAATGCAATGCACAGTTAATGATTTATTCGCATATGAACTTTGGTAGTTCCCCTGGAAGATACATAATTCATCAAGGTTCTTTAATAATACATGTACAATGTATTTGTTTGCTTAAACTGTGGTATTTTCACATTGTAAAACATGAGATTTTGTTGTACATATAAATGCAGATCTTTGACATTGATTACCAAAGTTTTACATAATGAATTGATTTTTTGCCAGTTTTTATTCAACTGCAGCCCACAGTGAAAAACTGCCACTATTTTTCTAGAATTTACACATACTTGTACTCATGTATATATTAACTCCACTGAAGGAGCACAGGAAAGAGTACAGTTGAAATAAAACCCATTTCTTTAGGAGTGGGGACTATGTCATAATCTGCTCCCAAACTTGAATTTTATATTTACTGCATGGTTTTTACTCTCTTAATTTGAGTCGATCTTCAAGTTTGAGTCCTATACGGTATAGTACATGTACATGAATATACGTTTTACACAGAAGTTGGACTTCATTATTTTAACATATGACACAAATCGGACTTATAAACGTTTTGTTCCCCCTATTTTTTCGTATGTTTTCTGTATGCGATTATCTGTACATGTACATGTACCAAGTACCCTGCATGCCAGTGGCTGCATTCGTCATTTGCACCTAGCTCGCGGTGGTGCCTCTTTATTAACTTTCGGTGGGTAGATGTGGACCAAAACCTTATTTGAATTGCAACTGGTCACTGGCATTGCCATTCATGTCCTGCAGCCAATTTCAATACTTAGGCCTACCCTCGGCCGTCTACACTACATGTACTAGTATATCGTCATTCAATAGGTAGAGAATAAATGGACATTACTTTTAATATTTTTATCCATTCCCAAATCTATATGTATATGCGGATGGCTGTGCATTATGCCCATAGGATGAAAAAAAAAGATTTTAGATTTCATATGTAGTTTTTCCGAGCCCCTGGGAAATATATCTGGGAAGAAGCGGTCATAAAAAGGTACATCAGTATGTACGTGTGTGCGCCGATGTACATCAGCATCCAAGTTTATTATCAGAATGGAAAAGTGACCAACAGATATATTTCACCGTATATTGTAGATGCACGTTTAGAGGCCATAAAATTCTAATAGAATTACATCCTGGCTGCTATAATGGGTTTTAATCTATTTTCTTCTTAAAATTTCTGAACGTAATTTCCCTCTGCGGAGTTAGAATATCCCAGAGTTTTAATAGTGGGGGCCGCAGCACTCCAGCTACATGCATGATTGCTGTACAGAAGGTCCTAAACTCTATGGAGCTTCTCCATGAGACATGGACATGTTGGATCATCTGCGGGTGGACTGCCAATGTCACATTCTTGTATGCCATGAAATGAATAAACACATGTGCAGTTTGAGAAATTGACAATTACCTCAGTTCAACGAGTCAGTTGTGTGCACTTACACTGTATATGCGTATTTACTGTATACGAGTGTACAGTATACGATGTAAGGTAATATCACTGCTTTCTAGGAAAATTTAATGTTTTAATATGCTTATATAAACATTTCCTAGTTCCCGTTGCTTCAGTCGAAGCCATTATACATTTACAAGCACTTGGTGATTCATCCACTATGTGCATGGTGTAGATTGAGGGCGAAAATGTTTAGTGGGCATTAGTTGTAAAACACCTGAAATGGTTCGACAACAGGGCAAACAATATTATTGGGTTAGGGCATCCAGAGGGCACTTTTGGCCCAACTGAAATAGCCCTTTTTATCCCAATATCAAATGTGTTGAGGTCAATGGTAGAAATGATTACTGGTATAACCAAACCGATGACACTATTATTATGCACATTTTTAATGATGCACTTGAATTCGTGTATTTTTCACTATGCAAGATGCAAGTGACGTTGCGCCTCAAGTGCGTCGCAGTAGAGAATATTATAAGGCGAAATACATGTACATGTACTAAAATTCAAGTGCAAGTACGACACCTGTTCTAGCCTTTGCAATTCATCATTCTATTTGTACCTATACTAACCCAAACCCTAAATTTATTTCATAGCTGCCATCCGTCAGGTACAGTAATTATTATGCAGCCAGTCTTAAAAATTACATTTTGTTAATGTAATGACGTCATTCAAGGATTCATTTATGCACAAATGGCGTCACAGGAGACAGGTGTGCAAAGTAACACCATGACATTTCAAATTGTCAAGTACTGCACTATCCAGCTTTCGCATTAAATTGGCGCGCGTTATACTTTTTAAAGTCTACATTAGAGTGAGTGCGAAAGTTTTACCAACCATTTGAGGCAAAATATCAATTTCAAATTGTCTCGTATTAAATCGAGCAACAGGATACAGTACAGTACAAAGGGCAATGTACTGTAGTTTGAAACTGACGATAATCCTAAAATCGCCTGGCATGAACAGACGTAAATTGGGCTGCGAAGAATGTTTCAATTCTCGCACAGGCCCAACCAGGGTCCATTGGGTGGGTGGGCATGCAGGCTCATATTTTTCAGTTTGCTCTCTTCCCAGAATCGTTGCTCGCCTAAATTATGACTCTCAATCGCGTCATTGGGTTCTCTCAATTTTAATTTCGCAGCGCGGCTTTCACAATTGGCGCGAAACTAAATTGTGGAATTAGCAGAAATATGTTGCGCTCTCGCAACTCCCTGGGCGCTGCAAAGAGAATCTATGCGAAATTCCGCAGCACGCACTTGCATATCCGTGCATGCATAAAGAGGCTGCCTTGATGAAGGCAAGCGAGGGCGAAGAGAGTTAGCTGGAGAGGCGCTGAAATTTTTATGTCCAATCTGCGAGCTTTAATTCTCTCAAATTCAATCCGCTGGGCGCCGACGCTGGCAAAGTTAATTCCAAAGTTCAGGAAATTAACAGTAAATAATTCATGAAAGCTTATAAACCTTTCTCTCGCTCCGTCTATATAGCTCCCATCTATCTCTCTTCTTCTCCTCGCCCCTCATCCTCCTCCTCCTACTCCTTATGCCTCTCTGCAGGCGTGTTTCGGAAGACTGGTGGCGCCACCGAGCGTGCCTCTGTCAGCTTTGTCCCCCGTACTCACAGATGGCGCTGGCGATCTCGATGAAGTGAAACTCGGGAAGGAACGGATTTATTAATTTTGGGAATCCTAATGGAAATACACCAAAGACATGTAAACAGTGTTTGGTTCACTGTGATTAAGATACCTTAATCTTGCAGCGCCCCCAATAGGCAAATATGCTGTGTGGCTTTAAGCACACTCGTGAGATTGACCACATATTGCCACATGTCACCACCGGGTGACAGACCATGCCAAATCATGTAAATCCACACGAAGGGCACTTGGTGTTAGTGAGCTTAGTGTAAGATGTGTTATACATTAGCTTGATGTTAACATTGGGCAAGATTGTTTCAAATATACTGACGCATTCAGTGAAGCGACCATGGTTGCATGCTGTCCATGTACTGCTGTTGTTGTTTACTGATATTTTAGTTCGGTTTCAGTGCAGTGTATACATGAATGTTCGTTGTTGGGGTAACATGCATGTATCTGACTGTTCTAATGTACAATTTGTGTATTATACAATTGTAGTCCTTACTTCAAAAAGTATTTTTAAATTTTTAAACTCTATTCTTTAAGTAAAGTTTACATATGGCTTGTTAGGTTCTGTATCAAGAAAGGCGCTGGTTTACATACTGACATCATAGCCACCATCACAGTTCATAGGCAGGAAGCGATGTTGAGGCGGGCAACTACATTTAAGCCAAATATTATATTTTTAAGCTAATTTAGGATTCAATTCAATTCAATTTAATACACCCACTGTCAACATCTGGAATGCCATTTGTTAGGATAGAGTAGGATGGAATAGATTACGTAAGGTTAGACCCAAAAAAAGAAAAAGGCCCAAAAAATGAACACCAGAAAAGTACAAAAAATATAAAATGGTAAATTTCTGCAGCAGGACAATTGTACTATATAGACTCTTGGAACATGTACATGTACATGTATAGCCACATATTGTATTTTATAAGTGTTTTCTCGCAGCGTAAACCATGAAATGGGGCATCTTTCAGAATTGTTATTAAAATAGGACTGGTCAAAGCATTGACGTAAATTATTGATTTCTTAATTTCAGATTTATTCTATGGTGAACCTGTTTTGTAATCAACAAAACTTTGCGCGAATCGTATTATGCATAAGGACAGATCTTACGGATGCCTTAAAAAACTGTCATCGAGACACTTCCAAGTGTGACATACTGTACTTACCTGACCTCTGCACTTTCACCCTGGACTATGTGAGAAAACGCCGAGCCCTGTCCTTCCAGCTCGACGAATCAGATTTGGGCGTCGAAGACATCGTGCAAGTAGGTAAACCTTAGATTATAGAAATTTTTGAAAATTAATTTATCGATATTTTCGATAATTATATTTGCTTTATAAGATGCGATTCTTTCGGGTTTTGCATACATGTATCTGATTGAGTATGCTCACGTGTTATGACCTTTCCTTGTGCTTTAACCTGTGAATTGTTTTGAGCTAATGTGAGACAATGTCGTTACCTTATCGACATAATTTATGTGAATATTAAGTATTGTTTGGACCGCTCATAAATGGAGTCCGAGGCTGCCCGTAGGGGCAATCGATATTTATTTTTCGTTGTGTAAAGTTTTGTGAAAATAACACTGTACTAGGCATATGCATGTCATGAGGCATTTGATTGGGAATTGATACCATGGATACCGACGTGTTACAATTTTGAAAGTTCGCGGTTAGCCTGTATTTTTCTATACTGGAACTGAAAGTTTTGATAGTTTAATCGGTATTTAATGCAACTGCGTTTACTGCTTGAGTTTGAACTCGAACACCCATTGAAGCTTGAAAGAAAAACTTCTCAGCCTTAAGCTAAACGAGGAAATTGAAAGGAGATGTTGCATAAAAGCATGGCGTTAAAAATTAACGACGATCAATTGAATGCTCACTCGCATCTGATGCGATTGCTTGGTTGGGATGACGCGGTGGGGGGTAAACATTCAACAAATACAGACTCCGAGGTACTTTTTTATTCACGCTAACAAACAATGTTGGAAAGCGTTCGGGGCATAAAAGCGAGAGGTGGCGCCCACGAAAACTGTCTCAAAACGCGTCTTTACACTTTGCCAGTTAATTTTTTGTTGTTTATGCAAATGCACGAGGGGGATCTCGCCCTGTTCAAATTGGCCCGCAAGGTTTTTTTTGTTTTATACGCGGCCAATGTGCGCTGGAAATTCAGTGCCAGTCCGAATGTCAAAACGATTAGTTTACGCCGCACTCTTGGGCTGCTGAATAATTCAGTCGAAAATGAGTGCAAAATTTGATTTCGGATTACTTGAGTGGATTATACCCGCTCTCTCTCATTGATATTTGAGGTGGTGTTCCCCCTCCTCAACTTATAGCCTACCTACGTGCTCTCTATAATTTGCCCTCCCCAGAGGATGCCTCATAAGTCATGCAACATTTCTCTCGTATGCTTCTAATCATGCTCAATATTTTGGTGGTTTAATAACTTCGTGGGGGCCGGCGACGCCACCCTCGCACGGCGCCCGGTTATTAATTCGACGGCAATAGGAGCGCCGTGCTAAAGGGTAACGCGATGCAAATGAAATTTGCATGCCATTATTGGCGTTATTAGAACCTGCACGAGTGAGACTGAAATCCTGAAATTTAACGCACTCGTCGAAGGGCATACTTGAGGAAACTGGTTATCTGAGGAGGCTGGGAAGTAAGCCAATAAATTCTAATTTGTGATATCTGAGGGCCCTTTGCCATGAATGGGCAAAAGGGAAATGGCTAAAGGGAATGATTAAAAAGCGTGTTTGTTACGTCCTTTAGCACGCTGGAACCCTTGCGCCGAAATTCGAGACCCAAACAGTTATTTATTCTATGGTTGAAATTCTGCATTTATATGAAAAACCTTTCATTGTCTGTTGATTAAGGATGTCATTTCAAATGGGAAATGTAATTAAACGATATTCCCTTTGAATCTCATCCAAGACACAGGCTCGTAGGCTAGCAGTGATTGCACCCATACAAGGGGTAGCCGAATATCGGGTTTTTAAGTTGGGTACAGTGAGGTAGTGATTTTCTCCTAGTGACTCGTAGGCTGTATAGGTTTGGTTAGATCTTGAATCTGAATAAATCCCGATCGAAGATTCACCTTAGAAAAAAATCTTTTCCACACTTACGTACAGCATGCGTGTTTGTTACGTCTTTTAGAACGCTGGAAACCTTGCGCCAGAATTGGAGACGCAAACAGTAATTTATACTATTGTATAATTCTGCATTTATATGAAAACCCTTTCATTGTCTGTTGATTAGGGATGTCATTTGAAATGGGAAATGAAATTTAACGATATTCCCTTTGAATCTCATCCAAGACACAGGCTCGTAGGCTAGCAGTGATTGCCCCCATACAAGGGGTAGCCGAATATCGGGTTTTTAAGTTGGGTACAATGAGGTAGTAGTGATGTTCTCCTAATGACTCGTAGGCTGTATAGGTTTGGTTAGATCTTGAATCTGAATAACTCCCGATCGAAGATTCACCTTAGAAAAAAATCTTTTCCACGCTTACATACAGCATGCATGTTTGTTACGTCTTTTAGCACGCTGGAAACCTTGCGCCGGAATTCGTGGTGCAAACAGTAATTTATTCTATGGTTGAAATTCTGCATTTGTATCAATAACCTTTGATTGTCCGTTGATTAGGGATGTCGTTTCAAATGGGAAATGAAATTAAACGATATTCCCTTTGAATCTCATCGTAGGCTCGTAGGCTAGCAGTGATTGCCCCCATACAAGGGGTAGCCGAATATCGAGTTTTTAAGTGAGGTACAATGAGGTGGTGATTTTCTCCTAATGGCTGGTAGGTTATGTAGGTTAGGTTAGATCTTGAATCTGAATAACTCCCGATCGAAGATTCACCTTAGAAAAAAATCTTTTCCACGGTTACGTACAGCATGCTTATATACTTTCTGAAAATATTCACTTGGAATCGTTGCGTTGTTTCAATGCAGCGCAAATTAATTTTCCTGGCCGAGAGGTAACGACGCGTTTAAATCCTCGTCGAGGAATCCATCGGCCTAAAAGCGTTTTTCTCCGGCCCTAATTCGGTAATGCTGATGCGCATTTTGCGGGCTGCTTGCGCGCCAATGGGCCCCACTCGGGCGTTTCGGGAGCCGTTTGGCAGTTTGCGCAGCTCGCTTTGTGAGGGCCGGGGGGGTGGGGGTGGGGGCCGGGGGGTGGTGGTGGGGGCCGACCTGCCTTGGCGGGGTTCATGCTCGAGCACTTTGCAGTCGTTAGGAGAGACGTTGGGCTGCGGATCAGAAGTGGATTTCGGAATTTGGAATCCGTAAAAATGCAAATAAGTCTTCGGAGTATTCCCTGACGAAGCTTCGCCATTTTCAATTGAATCGCACGAAGCGCCTCAGTTAAGTAAAGACGTGTCCTGGAGTGCTGCTCCTTGCTGCACGCCATTGACACCAATTCCCCCCAGGAAACTTTTACGGCCGTTTAAAGGTGTGAAGCGCATTGCCAAACAGCTAACTAGCGAGATAAAATTAAACCCTGGGCTCAGCTGCAATCGCGCGTTGGGCATGCATTTCCATCTTTTATCTTCGTGGAGAAGCGGTTGGGGCCCACCCCCTCAAGAGCTGCGTGGCTGGTAAACAAAGGCCTCACCATCAGCCGCCAGTTGCATAAGCAGCTGGCTGTGGATGGTAACTGCGTGCTCGCATGCGTGTAATCTGTACTTGCAATGGACTGCGTGGGTAGTATTGTGCTTGAAATTTGCAGTACACTTTTGAACATCGTTGGTATCCCAGTATTTATCTGCAGTAAAAGCTCGCATGAGAACTTTGCATGCTGCCATCAATGGAATTCTCCTCCAGTGAGAATTGGACAGCCTGAAGCTGCTGAGAAATTTAATTTTACTATGATGACGGTGTCCACCCTAATGCGGTGAGTGTTACCCACTAGATTGGGTTGATGGATTACACTCCGCTACCACATGGTATACACTGACTGATTGTAGGGTACTAAGATGAATTGAATTGAAGTTATGACCATCGTTGATAGAGTCGTTGAGAATACAGCTGTATGTGCAACTACATGTATGTCACAACGTCTTATACGAAAGTTTAGGTAATTGGTAAACCAGTCATTGGTAATACATGTAATCTCGTTTTTCATTATTTGCATTTGGTGTGACCATGAGATAAATATCTTACAAGTAATATAAAACCTAGTTAAAACGCATCGATTGTCATTAACTTTCTAAAACTTTGCCTGCGGCGTTCTCGTCAATATATGTTACAGTATTTCTGTAAAATATCTGTTTTTCATAAGGTTGGAGAAGTACTGACTCATTAGACATGATCACTGATATAGCTGGGTTACAAAAGTCTGTCATTCTTACGCGGAACACAGTTCCAAAAGTTTGAGAACCGCTGATAAACAACGTCTGAGGTTTGACGTTTCTGCGTAGATTTCGAGAACATCCTGTAATTCTGCTCTTGACATCGATACGAATTACGCGCACTAAATTTTGAATTCAAAATCCCGCACATTTTAGCATGTCAGTGCATTCTGATTAACACGAAAGACGTGTACGAATGTTTTCTACGAAATTAGATACTAATTTAGACATGATGCCTAAATTAGACAAATTCGTTGCAAAGCCTGGCCTTTTAATATTGAAGTCAAGTTCTATAAGCGAATCAGTGGCATCAGCACCCTGTACACATATAGAGTTAAAATGTGAAGTGTGGTGTGGTTTTTTTGAAATATTTATTAAATTATCCACGCTTTCAGCGTTGACGCACCTCGCTGCGGTTTGCCTCATGATTCTTTCTGCACTTAATTTCTCACCCCTGTGTGTACCTCTGCGGTGATTTGTGTCATTAGTTACTTCGTATTTGAAGCCATGGCAGCGTTTTCGGCTAAAATGTAAATAGCATTCAGTTATACATGAAACTGGTGTACACATACTTGGACAATTTGGACAAACAAAAAATAATGAATGCTATCTTAATGTCGTTGGTTGGTTCCTGAAAATCACGACGTTAACCATATTAGACAATAATACATTTTAAATAAGTTCTTCTGAATTTGCAACAATGCGCTATATAAAGGCCAATCATCACTTTGGGTTCTATCCCCATGACAATTCCATCGAGCAGTTGTACTAGCATGCTATCTGGCGATTACAGTGCCATCTTTTGGCACTGCCTGTAATCAAAAAGCATTACATAAAACTGTTTTACCTTTTTTCAAAGGTTAGTTTCTGGTAACTTGTAGTTTTTTGAATGAGGTTAGAACTTTATGAGCATCCTGTCAATTAACAATCTCAAAAATAAACAAAACCAAACGTCTACGTGTACAGTACACTGCAAACTAAAACATCTTATTTTAAGATGCATTAGCAACTGTATTCGTTGTCCCCCAAATTCAGATGAAATAATGCATCTAACTTGATGCCATCTTACTTCCACCATCTTAATTGGCCAAATACAGGGTGTCTCAGAAGTCAATCACTTCACACAGTACTGATTCTGGTTTTGAGGCCAGTA
>JAQFYZ010000079.1:0-78261 GCA_034695085.1 Cylindroiulus punctatus
TATTTAGGACTTTTTATTTTTTTTAGGACTTTTTTAGGACTTTTAGGACTTTTATTTTTTTTTAGTACTTTTTTAGGACTTTTAGGACTTTTAGGACTTGGTCGCCACCCTGTTATATTGATCTTTCATTGTCACCCCAAATCCCACCTCTATGTTATACAGTGTGAGAAATATGTACATGTACCTCTTCCCCCAAACTTTTCCCATAAGAACACATATGGTACAAATTGATCATTGCAGTAAAGCAAGACATGTTAGAGCTATCACGGGTGACACCTGACGTGACCTTAAACCGTTTCATCAAGTTCATTCACAATTTATCTCGTAAGCTAGTGAAGTTAGAGCAATTGTTCCAATTTGAAATTTGATGTGGAGCACGATATTAGTCTGAAAACGGTTAATTTAGTACTAGGACACGTTTGTGTGAATTTATTTTAAATTTTTGGTATGGCATGTTTGGTGCTCTACTGCACAGCTTCGCAGCAGAGTACTTAAGTCACCCTTCTGGGACTAATTAATTCGGAGAATGCTGCATGCCAGTAGAATTTCGTCTAAGATTCTTTTCCTGGTGTGGGGTAGTTTCAAGGAAAGTTTTTTTCGCCTGCCATACCGCCCTGCTTTAAATATGCACCTACTTGATACAATTTTTTTCAGAATGTCCTCGCATTTTGAGCAAATTGCATTGATCACGGTGTGGTTTTCAATGATAGCCTTGTCAATACAGCGTAATTCACGGTTAGCTTATTATAAATTCTATACCACAGACCCTATAAATCTAGCCAGACTTTCAACCAGGATTACCGGTGCATTATTACCTCGTGTAACCAATGCAAACTTGAAAACATTTGTCAAACACCTTAGTTGACCTTCATCCGACTATTAAACAACCAAACGCAATTGCTAGAAAAGATGACCTTCACGCTTTATGGTTGCATTTTCAATCACACCCTAATGCCACCTACCTGGGCCGCCATCGTACGAAACATTTTTGTACGCAGGCACCAGGAAGAAACGAAAAAAAAGTGAAATTCATAACTTTTACAACATGAACGGGTGACTAACTTTCGATTATGTGTTTTCAACATGAACTATGACATAACTGAACAAAAAAAGACCCATTACCACTTATGGGTTACATGCACATCAAAACTTCTCCGAATTGCAATTTCGAATTCTCCCTTTTGGGCCGGGTGTTTGCTGTGGAATAAATTTTATTCGCAGCTGAGTGGCATTAATAAGCTATTAACCTAATTATTGGAGAACAGTTGAAGAAATGTAGGCGTAGCAACATACACGTGTACATTGTACAACGCAACTCTTATTCCCATGTATTGCTGTATTGCTAATTGGAAGCTTAACCGTGCCCATGACATAAACATAATGAACTGAAAATGTGGCCCACAGAAAACATTACACGTGTATCTTCAGCTTGACGTAATGTTTTACTTTGCCTCATAATTATTATGAAGAATTCAAAACAAGGTAACGTCATAATTTTACTCTGCCTCATCAGCAATCTTCTCACAAACATGTACATGTGCACATTTAATGAACTTTGAGGCAATGAGTAACTCGTAACTTGTGCCCAATTTCATCTAATCTTAACTTGCATTACGTCAAGAAGCCAAGTATTAATTTTAATTTCCTAAGACAGTGCTTGTACTGGCCCAAGAAAATCTTATAAAACGCCAGAAACTTACATGATATTGTCATATTATCCAGGCCTGCTGCTTTATGTCAAGACAAACTATGGCGCTGAATTCAGAACACAAACTTTGGCCTAAGATATGGGATATAAAGCGACTCCAAACACAGCACAACTAGTTTCAGGATCAATATTATACGTTCGTTACATCAGCGATACTATATTTTATATCCGAACAGAGGCATCACAGTTGACTACGCTAACATCCTGAATTGTTATCGCCGCTTATTGGAAGCCGTGCTCACCTGGATTAGTGATCGCTCAGCAATTGGGCAAGCGCCAATTTTATCCACCTTATCACCCCTACAGGTACCAACAGATGAGTCGTGCACTTTATCTTACCGCTTATTCTAGTATATTGTGCAAATAAATATTATAAAACTAAATCCATGCTGTGCTAAAACTATAATTCTGCTGAGTCAATCAGTATAGTTGCTCGATAGCTTGTTATTTTCTTGCTTTATCATACAGCACACTGTTGATGTCGTAGAACCACACCCAGGACAGGAATGCAAAATCAAAATGCCTGATAAGCGAGGAATGACATCTTTTTCAGAGAACTTTCCCAACTGATAAGTTACATTACTTCACTTGAAAAAAAAACAATAAAAAAAGCTGGATTCGTATCTTTTGGGAAATATGCGTCACTGTTGAGTGTGTGAGCTATGTCATAGGGAGGAACTAAACGTCACACCACGTGATTAGGGAGTGATATTTTGGCATCAAAGGCAATTACCAGGCTGAAGGGGCATTACACCTTTTTTATAAGGGTTTGAAAGAAAGTGTGTCATTTCTTTCCTTTGGTTTTATGACATACCGTTACTTGTGCACAATCACCTACCTCCACCTACACTCTGGGAGTTCTAGGGTGCACAATTCTGAATCAGACGGGGTGCAGACGTATGTAGGTCTTAAAAAGGATGCTCCAGCATCCTATTACTACCAATTTCATTTAAAGGCAATACACTGGTGAATAAGATTACTTGCAGAGGTGTCAAGTCAAGGTTTTTCCAACCAACAACAAGGGAGGCCCCTCTGAGTCTCTTTCCACCCTCGGATGTCACAACACCCTTTGAAAATCATTTAACTCTCTTGACCTTCCATTTGTATATGCATACAATGTACAATGCACACATTGTAATGGAGAAATGCAATACCAAGTAATGCCAACAAAATGTGGGCATTGTATTTATGGATAGTGAATCGCGACATTCATAAATGATGGAGATGTTTGGCACTCATCCAGATCAGAAAAAAAAAAATTAAAACTTAGCTTACCGAAACCTGGACGCATTGAAAAATGTGCATTTCCGAATTGTTCAAGTTTTTCGCTTTGGGCTCCTCTTTGACGATGAATACTAGGATGTTGTTGTATGGTTCCTTGTTGTCTGTTCCAGTATATGCCATGGGGGATGTGATGAGGTTCATTGGAAATCGTTCCACAACATCCTGTTCAAAAATGAAACATGACATGTAATAAACATTAACTTTTAATGAAATTAATTCATAAAGAATTATAGAGTAAATAAGAATCTTCAATGCAAGCTTCATTTCCCTCAGCGATTTTCAAATAAGAAAAGTCCAACAGCATTGGATGGAATGAATCAAAAGGTTACAGGAATTTCATATATAATGCCATCAGTGTTTCGCGATTTTTGGAAACCCCCCTCCCCCTCATGTCAGTATTTGTAACCATTTCCAGATCTCCCAATCTTATTTTTTTAAAAAAATTAGATAAATGTGATGGATTTTATCCCATAAGTTAATGATTACTCCACATTTCATCTCCCGACTTCCCTCATCATTTTCCAGAATTTCGCTGACCTCCCTCAAGATGATGACATAATACTTGACGTCCTCTTATCTCGACAAGACGAAAACAGGGTCATATTGAGTACCCCTAAGAGTTCTCGATCTATCTCGAATGTTCTCTTAATACTTCATAAATGGCAAAGCATCACATTTTTTTTCGCAGCATTTTTAACTTCAGCACAGAATGTATTGTTTCAATTTGATTTAAAACTAATGTAATATGGGTCCTATTATAATGGTTAACATGGCTGCATTCATGATTAATGAACACAATGCTTTTACCAAATTTTATTAACCCAGAATTAAGATTGTTCTTGAAACATTATTATAATTGTACATAGATTATCAACAATGGAAAAACACTGGGGTGGACAATTAATAACATTTCAACATTCAGACAGATAATTTTTCTTTTCGATTTAATAGATTTGAGGTTCAATTTGCCCTTACTAGACCACTGAAAACTTGTCAAGCAATGTTCGAAACTTCACTTTTGCGAAGTTTGCTGACATGTTCATAATTGCAAAAACCAATTAATATTTCAAATGCTTACCCCATTCTCGAAATCAATGATGACGACCTGCTGTTTGAGTAACCTGATTTGCATTTTTTGTGTCCAAATCCCAGTCCGTTTTTCCATCTGCCATAATTTATTCAATCCTTCCATAGGGTCCGTAATACCTTTAAAAAAATCAAGTTTCACATGTGTTCGCTAATGACAAAACCGGATAAGACGTCAATCTCAAATCCTGAACGTACCATGAGTCCGGCCCACTGAAAACGTGGCCAGATGTTCCAATAAATAGGTAGGTCCCTCTTCCGTGTCACTATGTTGATCTAAAAGTAGATAATGCACGCATGATTATGGTTCTTTCCGCAATAAATGCATTACAACCTATAGACGCTATTTCTGAATTCCCAAACTACATACTATAGCCTTTGTGACATTTATTATGAGAGCAAGGACTGTCTTAAGGTTTTTCAAGATCAAATTGACCCGCCTGCGGGGCAACAATGCATGTGCTTTAAAATCTCTAGTTAGTGGTTTCAGTTTAGAATAAAAATATTCCATTCGGCAATTTCAGTTTTTATTGTTGTTCGTAAAAGTTTATGAATTGGCATGAAGGCCGGAAGTTTTCTCAAGTAAATGTCTAGAAATGTTGAACCCAAATGGACTTAAGTATCTCCACGGGAATATAAAGAAGAAATTTAAAAGAAAAGCATGTGAATAAATTTTACAACTCGAAGTGTTTCACACGTACGACCAAGGCAAATGTTTCTAAAATCCCATTTTGTATACCAGTACAGGTATAAGCCAAACAATCAGCCAAGAAAGTGAATGAGGCATCACATACATGTAACGGCATGTATGCAATACTGCAATTGTCCCACTGTACATGTATATGACGTACATATATAAGATAATATACCTGAGCTGTATCCATTATTAGACACTGAATGACGCGGGGATGATGAATTCGATTCGCTTTTATGAGGAGACATTTGTGGATTTCCAGAAGAACTACCGTATCCAAAGGCACTATAAGTCAATTCATAAAACAAAAGAAGTTAAAAATAGGGATTAAAATAAAATCGATTTTATTCAGCATATTATGCATTCATACCTCGGACTTTCACCAGGGACACTCCATGGGGTATGGTGATATCCGTTATTCAATTCTGGCATTGTCATCCCAAACAATCGACATTGGTAAAATTACCAGCCAATAAATAGACTGACGCCTAAAGAAAGAAAAAACCAAATGCGTTAAAGAACTACCGCTGATTGCTGAAGAAAAAGGCAAAACACTTTTTTCTGTACTTCCACAAACCAGATAAAATTCATCCTAGACGATCTTATAAAAATAAGAAAACGAGAAACACGTTCATCCAACTTAGTAAAAAAATAGGCAGCTAAGAACCATCGGTGAAGTCACCCGGAAATTAGTGCAATAATGCCTAATAGCAAAATATTCGAAGTCTGACGCACATTTCAAAATACGGTGTTGTGTTAAGGTCAATGCACGGAAACTCAGTTTTGAAAACAATGTTAAACGGAAAACATTCAAATTGCTTCAAAATTACATGTGACAAAACAGAATTTCTTCGAAGTCAAAAGATATGCAATAGTGATTTTGCATTCAGGATTTCATGGCCAAGCAATCAACCGCAATGAAAATTGTAGTATTATAAGGAATGCAATTTAATACTGTAAAAATCAGATGTTGCTAGGCAAAAACCTCGAGTTTTGGCATTTTCCTATACTAACAAATCAATACAGGGACTAGTTTTAGACTTAACTTACATGTACATGTATGTACGGGTTTTAGGAGTTATTAAACTAATAAATAATAACTATGCACAAAAAATGATCAGCTTGATAAATCTCGATCAACATTCAACTGACTGAAATGAGAGCACTGAAACTGACTAAAGCAACTTCACAAAACGAGCAAAACAGTATCAGGCTACAATTTAAATACCATGAAATTCGTCATTTAATTTTCGATATTTAATGCACATAACTATTCATTTTTGTCACTGTTAGATCAAAACTAAAAACGAAAAGTTAAGTTAAAAATGCATATACACAAAAATACATACATGTATATAGTAATGATTTAGAATTTACTGATACAGGTTCGACTGTGATGTCGTCTGACATATCCAACGATTTAAAAACAACATCACGCATTGCTGCAATTTGCCATCAATAAATTCTTGGCGAACATTAGACCAGTTTCAATAATTCGGTTCATATTCAACAGGTAAATATAATTAAGCTGATATTCATTATATAGTTCTTAAACTGTACTGAAAAACGAAACGGGTAACTCAGTGGCACGTACATGATGCCAGGTAAATATGAAATTAAACTCTATATTAAAGCTAATATGCAAAAGCATACAAGCAATGACATCTCTCTGTATCCATCCAATAAATCCTTCCATTTCAAAAATAGGAATGGAATTATTAAGTGGGTCATAAAAATACGACTCCATCAATAAATAATTAGCAGAGCATGCAGAGAACAGATACATTTTCGATGATCTCAATTTCAGATAGTGGGTGTACAGTTTATGCACGTATCGCACCACCTTTATTTGTAAATTTTATAGACAATATGCTGGCGCCAATAAAGGTACGATGGCGTTAATTTGTTGCACGTTATCGTTCTTTTTGAAGTTACAAATTAATCTACAAACACAAGAGTGCCTACGTCGCCAACAAGAGGGTTCAATTTGGAGAAATCGCATGACGTCTCTAACAAGATTATATTAATAAAAACGCCCTGCCGAGAATACAGGTATAGAAATTAGACTAACAGGAATGAAATTTCAACCACCATGGCGACAAACTTTATGCCGCCTTTTGGAAAATACCTGCCATTTAATTACTATTAGGTGGAATGTGATCTTTTGATTACTTATCACATTCAACTATATCAATACGTTTATCAGATTTCGGATAATTTGATAAACGACACCCAAATCTAAGGATTTCGTGTTCATTTGGTGTGTGACGCTACCGAAAAATTTCTATGCATAGAAGTTCCAACTCATTTGACACATCAATGTTTTATTTTTACGTTTTTAATTCCATTCATCAGAAAAACCCTTACTATTTAAAACAAACTGCAGTTTGTACGTTATAACAATTATTTCTGAATGTATTGATCAAATTATTCGTACGTGTTTTCCACAAATTAATGTTTTTCGAAAAGTACATTACTTGTTATGGAATGCACTTTAGCGAATATGAGTTAATATATCTGCTGATAGCACAAATCTCACAAGCGTTTATTAAGAGGTAATCACTGCATCGCTGAAAGAATGATTCGGATTTGGTAATCTCCACTTTGAAACTTAACATGTGTAATAAACTTCATTATTGTTATTTTTTGTTCAATATATCTCTGATTACATCGCGCACTGAACATAAACGACCTTTACAAATTATTTTAGACAAACAATTCACTACCTATCTTGATCAGCTCCTGCAGATTCAAAATGAGAGCAAGTCTGGCGTCTTACGAAATTGTTTGGGGGAGCACCATGGCAACCTTTTAAGGCACGAGCTCTGCATGACTTGATGAAGACTTGAGTGAATTGGGAGTGTGCAGCGAAAGGGTCGCCATCTAGTGGGCAGTCGAGTAAGCTCCCATGAAAGTAGGATACGTTCAGCAAATTACATAGCGAAGTTCGATAAAATCAGGCTCGTGGCCCAAAAATAAATACGGAATGCTTTAAATACCAACAAAGAGTATTATTGGGTACCACAGAGTTAGTCAAAACCGTTAAAATAATAATTAGCTCGCATTTACGAGCTTATTTGGGGAAAATGAAAAACTTCCCATTGCATTTGAGGTTTTTATCCTACTCTCGCGGCCATGAAAGTGGCTGACTGCAGCGCCACCAGTGGCGTTGCACACTCCCAATACTCTAAGTTTGTTCCAATTTAAATGCCTGCAACATTCCAATCCCCTGCCAGGCCAAATAATTTGAAAATCTGCCACACCCATTACACAGGCAAGAAAGACAAAGTGAGTGGATGGCCATGGGGTCCAATACTCCTCCCCCCAAAAAGAGGATAAATTGCACCGAGTATGATATATGGGCATTAAAACCAAGAATGCACAGCTTGTCAATGACGATTACCGGTTCAACGTAACACTTTCCGAAAATCGACTTTGAATATAATCAAGAATACATTTGCCAAAGGCCTAAATTTACTTTTTTTTCGTTATCAAACTGGATAACGCCTTATCTAAGCTTAATGCGAATATTGCTACGTATAGTGAAGCTCATTGCCATAGATTTATCGTTGCCTGATAAAATACAAACATGTTCAACGTACTGCGCAATTGACCATGCATTTTTCCTTAAAATGCGAAAAACGTAATGGTTTATTTTAACATAGTCAATGTAACATTTGTTTACTTTTAAATACATGTACCAGTATTTAACGGTGATCGAAGTAATGACATCACTATATATGCAATGTCAATTAGAAAACAACTGATTTCCGATTTAGTGGGTTATGAATTTTCCGGGATCATTTTTATTGTACGTGCGTATTTTGGCATGGAAAACAAGTTACGCTTTTCCTCTTTGGGAAAACAAGTTGGTTTGAACATCCTTGTGTGTTAATAGGTCTAGTATTTTAATTTAATTATATCACATATTTCCAAAGTTTAATTTCTTTTGCAAATTATCCACTTTCCAACTTCCTGGATTTTCATAAATCACCGTTTTTTACAAGTAAAAGTCGTACTCGTTTTCAATGCGTGCGAGATTTCGTGTTCTTATCAAGAGACTGTCAGAACAAATAAACGGGGAACAAAATGATTAAAATATGATACAGGGCCTTCCATAAAAGACAAGTTAGCAGTGAGGAATTCATTTAGGGCTCCCATTTCTCAAAACCAAACGCTAAGGAGTTTTTAAGGATCGAAAACCATCTTTTAATAACCTGAAAAACCTTTAGTGAAATATACATAAGCACAGTTAGCATTTACCAAATTCTAGCTTATAGTCTAAATAACGTACACATTCATATCTTCTATGATTGGCATAGTGTATACATGTATGTTGTACAAGGTTTTGACAGCCCATGATTTCAAGTAGGAAGGAAACAACTAGATTTGAAAAATTGGTTTGAACTTGGGGTGAAAACTAAGATGCTTGGTAGGTTCAAGTTTAAGACGTTTAAATGGGCCTTAAAACTAAACTAACGAACACTTTAAAAAGTACGTCTTACCTGAAATTTGTGTCGCAGTTTAACTGTTATCGACCACAAACTCACTTATAAAATCACTATCCGTCTCTCACAATATTTTGCACTGCTTTGACAACTGAGATGGAAGGTACATGGGTTTATCTGATTGCTGGCCTATCTCAAGTCAGATATGATAAGCACTATCAAGCGACCGATTGCAGGAAGAAATAAATGCATGTTTATTAAATGTACACTAAACCGCAATCGATTTAATATATTTAGATACAGAGACTGGCCTTATTAAACCAGTAACAAAAAACGCAAAGCGGCACATGTACAAGCCATAATATTTTATCAAATAAAACGCATGAACAGATTGCATGCGGGCATCTGGTCTGAATTTGGCACGGAAATCAATAATGTACAAAGGGCACCTAGATAGCAACTTGTTTCTCCTCTGTAAAATGGAAAATTTACGCCACCCAAGGTAAATTTTAGAAGGAAAGAGTTAAGTTGAAGATTTGCTGCTCTTGAAAAACTTTGAGGCCCTGGTCTCACAAAAACCTTGTGCTAAAAATTGCATCTAGATTCTATGTTGTTGCCTACATGTATATAATAGATATCGAGACATGCTTATAAATTGGTTGTGAGTTTTTTTGTCAGTTTTGTTTATGAAACAAGTTTTAGTTGGATGTGCGAGGAATTTTTTTCACAACCAGCATTACATAAAATACAGTTGTGTACCCAAATGTTTTGTAAATCTCGCAATCTAACACTAATGCATGGTAAGTCGGCAAACTAAATCTGATATCTAACATTCTAACTGGAATTTCGACCTCGATGTCATGATACAGTATTTGACTGTCTAACTTATAATTCAATACCATCAGAGGTTTATCTTCAAAGTTGTAGAGGAGAACTTGATTACACGCAGTCTAAATACGGATCATTTGGCAATAGAAAAGGTTTGTGTGAGATTATTCCGAATTTCTGGTATGACAGGTACTGTATACTGGCGCACAGCTTCGCAGCATGGCAGTGTAGCCACTCGGTGGTACTAAAGGGTACCAATTGTCAGAATTATACATGTATATGGTACAGTAACAGTATGCCATTGACATCAACGTTTTGTATTATGCATATCATAAACAGGATTTGATCGAGCGCTAAAATGTTTCAAGTTGAGCAACAGTGCATCAATCCTGAGGTACCAGAAATGCGAAATAAATTAACAAACTTTGTTAGTGCTAAATGAAACCTTTTTAGAATAATATCGTTCCCTTCAACAACTTTACCACTTGCAAATTGAAGAAAAAAGTTACGTTTGTGGATTAAAAGTTTAAAAGTCAAGTATCATGACACCATGCAAGGTTGAAGATCCAGAGTCCAGTTACATCAGAATCGGATGCTCTGACATGCCAGACTTTTGCATAGTTATTGACTGGAATCCACTCCAAGGAGCACCATGCCTTTGTTTCTGCGACATTTGTACGTACGTTATCTACTTAAATTAAGTAATTTTCCCACAGAGCATGAAATTTATTGAAATTTTTTAGTCGTGCGTTTCGGTAAGATTTTCCATAACATTGTTACGCGTACACCGTATGCGTGGAAATTTAAAAGCGTACTGAATTTGAATGCAAATATTTTCAATTTTCCCAATAAATCACGAGCATATTAACGCGAATAACAACTATCGAAAGTGTGTTCGATTATAAGATTTTCAGATCAAAATTCAGTTCACTGCACACGCTAACGGCCCACAAATAAGCTGTTTCCATGACAATACCCATTTGCACATTTAACGTGAAATGTTCTGGTGTAAACAATTTTCCGTTTTCACCCTCAAAGTGGGAAAAACGCAACCTAGATACATGTACAGTTAAGGGAAAATTCAATGAATACCCCAGTTAAATCCGCTTTTTCAGATATAAATTCACAAAATACCATGCATGGCATGCCCATAAAGTATAGACAACTTAAACCTGCGATATATGCAAGACAGCCTGGAATTCCCCTGTCCCGTAAAGAAATACATGTAGATTACTGCAGAATATTCACTGTTCCTAATATGCACCCAATATGGTATACATGTACATGTATATATTTGACTGCAGAAAACCGAAGGTATTTTACACAGCGTCATTGATGACGATAAAGATCGTCCAAAGTAATAAATTAACTCGATTTTAACATTCATGTAAACACTAATGAAATATTTTGACGAAAAATGTATGGTGAAATACTTTATCCGGTAGACAAGTCTCATAATATCGTGCAAAATAAAAAGTTAGGTTATCTGATTTGATTTTAGAAAATGAACGCAATGTGCATTGGTGTATGCGGCGGACACGTACATGTACATGTAGATTATCATCTGGAGGATTACTCAAGATTATTTACCGTCCTTGATATTCAATTAACAACACGCCAAAAAAACACATTCAAATGTGCAGTACATTTTTAGGGCAGTTAATTTGAAAGAGAGTAAGTGCAATGGCAAAAATAGTTTTTTTCCGGACAGTCTTGCGCATTGCCACTTCCAATTAGCGTCTTATTTTTATACTTCACATGTATAATTGAATTATCTGGTAATTAAGTTAACATAAACAAAGGAAACCTAGAAGTAATTCCTCACCCAGACAATGCAGTTGTTTGTTTTAATGACCCAATTTAAGAAATTATGCGCACGTTCCTCATATCAGATTTTAAAGACTAGTTCAGACAAATTCCATTTGGAGTCTGTGGCCCAAAATAACGAATATCAGATTGAAAAACGATTTTATGCGTCTACAAGTTAAGCAAATAAAATTGATTAATCCCTTAAACCATTGGTAAGGATTTGCACTAGGTCTATAACGTGGAAATGCACACTTTTATAAAGTACAGTAATTATCTGTAGCCACCCAGTAAAACAATTAACAACATAATAATCAATAACGTACCACCAAATACACAGTAAATCAAGAGTTTACACCCTGCACCCATATGCCAATGACCTTATCAATACGATGTCAACAATTTTTTAAATTGGGGACAGTTATTCCCTCAGGTTTTTATTTACTCAATATCAGCGACCGAATGGTTGGAAAACACGGGGTCTTGGAAAAAAATATAACGTCCTCAATATCTGTTCAAATAGTTTCAGGACAATACAGTAAATGTCCCGTAGCTATAGCTGGTGTGTACAAAATCATGGTGGGTATATGCTGACGTCACGACATTTTTTGATCAACTGTCATGAAAATATTCTTGTTCTTCCCCATGCTAGTGAATAGTAGTGATGTCATACGAACAAGGTCCGTTAAACTTTTTTTCTACAATTCTTGCAACGCATAGTCAGCTGATAGCGAGTAGTTACGACTTTCCATAATTGAAATTAATCGTGTAACTGAGTTATCGGATAAAAATGTTACAACTTGAAGAGATTAATTCCATCACACGATCGATGGTAGAGTCACAGTTCAATTGCTTCGCTATGACGTGGACTAATTTTGGTAGTTGAAATGCCAGTTAACCGAGATCAACATGCTTACTATCAATATACTGTACAAATAGCCGAAATACCGATGACAACATCAAGAAAGCAAAACTGTCATTGCTGTCGTCATATCAATGAGACGCAGATTTGATGTACGTGTGTTTTACCAAATTTCAGTGATTCAGAGGTTCACAACAAGTCAGGCAAAATTATTCCATGGTTTAAAAATTTAGTAATCATCCCAGATGAGAAACTCATCAGACGAGATGAATATCTCGATATCCAAGAACCAGAAGCAGACATGATCTGACCTTTACTGGGCATTGATATTCACGATGGCACTCGAGTGGTTTTAAAAACTAGCCTTGTCCAACATACGTGACCCCCTATGAAAGGTATTTCAGCAATTTGGTAAAAATCTGCCTGACCCTTTTCCCCCTTTTCCGCTGGAGGCGCTTACTGTACATTTAGTAAACATTTCCAGAGACCTAGACATCATCAACAAACATGTACGCATCACTGAATTTATCGCTATGACAATTTGGAAATCCAAATTCAGGAAAGCCGCTGGTAGACGGTCAACCGTCGTGGATTTGGTTTATTTGCCCGTCAAGTTCGTGAATTTGCCAATTAATTTGTCACGGCTTTATCTTTGTGGAACAAGCATCCGAGCATAATAATGGTCAATTATAACGGTGGTTAATTTAGTGCAGTTTCTAGACATTGAGGATAAATAAACCATCAAATTCGTCGTTAAAAGGTTGGATCAGCATACAAGTTCAGCATATTTTGTTACGCAATACTGGACTGTACTACAAATATTGTGGGTTAATCAAATCTTGAACTTGTTTAAATCGTGTCAGGACTAGTGGAACTCACAACGGAATTGCAACCATAAGTTGGTCACCCCATTGAAACTATGCGAATGATTTTCATACACGTTTAGTGGTTACATACCAACAGATCAATTTACACCTACATGTACATCTCTTTCAATCTGCAATAATACAGGGTGCCGAAGAAAATCAGATTCATGATGTCGCACAAGTATTTCAACAATGATCTCAATCTTCTCAAAAAACAACAAGTCTTGGAATTATATAGTTTTCTCAGGATTGGCAGGTTTCTCACGGTGCTCCATGGCAAAACAATTTACAAATTCTCTTCTCCAGTAAATTAAAAAAATTTTAGTTGTCACTGTTGAAATATACGGTAGTGTACTGGCCAATGTGAGCGATATGTGAAATTGATGACATTGAAATTGTCAAACAGAATGTTTCTGTCTGAATGCGTTTGCAAGTAAACCAAGTTACAACAGGTTCTGTCATTCGATAATTTTATTTTCGATCATTTATTGGTCACCCTATTACGGTGACGCGAATTCTATTCATAGTGGTTATACACCAACAATTCGTTTTACACCTACACTGTAGATCTCTTTCCATCTGCAAAAATACAGGGCGCAACAGAAAATCAGACTTCGTGGACACTGTAGCGTGGATGACGTAGGAACCCTCTGTGCAAACTTAATGGTACTTCCTGAGATTAACGACATAATTTTGTCGAAATATTTTCAAAACAGAGGCACTGCCCTGTAAGTCCTCAAATCAGTGTCAAGTCAAGCACCTTTTCTTAATCTTTTGCGTTGGAAAATGCATTCGAAACAATTTTTATTTGAAATCGTGCTCTGTCAAAATCAGAGCATGAAATAAAATTCACTTGACCACAAGACAGGTGAGCATCAGTTCCAGCAACTAGACCGCAGCGGCATTGCCATGAATGTCAAGACTGCTAATGAGCAGATGTTCGATTCCATTAATCAATTATACGACGAACACCAGGGGAATAAGCCGACAAAAAAGATGAAAAATTCAACATTGGTGTCAAATATATATTTATGTTTACATGCATGATATACAACGCATAAACCACAATAACTCGAGGTTGAGAACAACAAGATAAATATAATCAAATGCCATCCAATTTGAAGGCCCAAGCTTGGCAATCATCCAATCTTTCGTACATGTCTTTCTCCTTTCTTGACAACTTTCAAAGTGATACGGCTTGATAAGTGGACAATTTTCGTAAAAAAGACCAATAAATACTGGGAACGGTCCCAGGTTTTTCCTAATCTACATGTCATACATGTACAGTATAGTGAAATTCTTATTTACACTCAGCAAAATGATTTATCAAGAATAAATGGGCTGCCCATGTACTGTATCTTCTGCAAAAGTTCGATAATTTTTTTAAAACTTTACACAAATTTGACAGCCCCTACAATGGCATTGAGTCGTATACCATTTCTTTTGGATAGGATTGCATTGAGAACTGCACATCACATCATTAATAACCAAGCCACCCATGAATTCTGCTGAATATTATTGTAGCAGTATAGGAAGGATAACGTCAATTATAGTTGTACAATGACAAACGGCAAATCTTATTGCTACGATCTGTTGCATTTCGATGATTTTATAATTATACTGCTGCACGGCAGATCACGATGGTTACATTACAGGAAATGAAAGTGGCACGTTTACATCTTTAGCATAAAGTGTAGCTAATATTTTAGATTTGTTCGCCTCCAAATTCGTGAGGTTTTCATGCAAATATCTGCCTTTGGACATTCTCTGGATTTCGCGTGTGTACATGTTTTCCATAAACTGGTGCAAATTGGTGACATAACTACATTTACATGTATGATTTCTTCCTTCAAAAAGTGGATACATCAGCTTTACGTTGTACAACTATTTGAAGAATTAACTTCTAGTGTTTGATCGCATATTGATAACAGAAAATTGACTACAACAACGAACTACCAGCAGATAAAGTATATTTTGTTACAAATTACACACCTGCAATTTTGAATAATTGTCTTTCCTTAGCCGACCACCTACCTGGTGATCAGCCAAGGGTCTGGTATAAGCCGCCAGGGGGATTGAGATTCTATTACACAAGAGTCGACTTTGAAAAGGAAAATTTTTTCGAATCACTGGCTACCCTGACACTTAAAACTGGTCTTAATTAAGCAGTGTGGGAATCCTGTTTCATTTAACCTGATACCTGTAGGACATTTCTACTAGACGAGTTGAATGCAACACGTCAGTTTATCAAGTTTACACAAACGCGTCAGTGCACAATCACAGTAAGAAGACCTGATAACCCGCCATGTTGTGCTCTGTGGCATTGCTATTACGCAAGTGGCAAAAATAACACCATTCTGGCTCTGTGCATGTACAGTATGTAATCAGCCTTTATCGTAATCAAGTCAAGCACTTAAGATTCTATAAAAAGGGTACATGTACCATGCTGGAAAACGACACTGCATTCGAAAAACTGCTTGACGATTTGATCAGAAGAGTCGAAAAGGTCAAAAGGAAAGTTCAGGGAAAAAGTGGAGAGCACGCAGTTAGAAACTTACCTGCGTGCTCACCTGCCTACGTGGATTATGATTCACTTCAACTAGACATGTTCTTTATAAGGACATAAGTTGTGAAATGCATTTGATAAGACTTAATATCTTCAAATTTGTATAGTTGTATAACTTTTCTATGATATTGTTCTCGTTCAATTGAATATATCTAATATTAAATGCACATACATGTACAACCATGCTCTCACTCCCATAAGTGCATACTTTGACACTAGACTATAAGAACAAAATACACGTGCTTTAATAAACCTGCGTTTTCCTAACGTAAATATCTTGGAAGTATGGAATTGTTGCAATGCAGTACAGTTTAGGGAAGAGTGAACAGTCATTGGACAGTTACATCCCTATACACATGTGTTGTGACGCACGAAGATGTTCCCTTCCATTCAATGTGACCACATCAAAGCATCTTTATGGGGTACCGGACGTTACGGAAGCTTTTTTCTTGGTAAAGTATCCACTGTTATTGAAGCTCACATAGTGAAGCAAAGTGAGCTTGAAATAATTAAAAACTGCATTCATTGATAATGTTGTGAATTACTGCCATATTTTAACGCAACAAGTAAGCTTAGTTGGCGTACATATTATGTTGTTAAGTTTCATAGATGCGCAACAACTTAGTATAAAACGTTTAGAGAGTCCATGCGAATACGTGTATTAATAGTTGCCTCGGTGGCCGCACAACCTGATATAAAAGTTCTACCATGGGAATGTTTTACAACTATGAAGGTTACCGACTTTCAGCGCAATTGTGCCATATGATAGTCCTTATACGAGCTCATCTTGGAACTAGTTTTCGGGTAAACTTTGACCCTCCTCTTGACTGCAATCCAAAAATTGCAAGTAAAACCATGACCCGCTTTTTCATCAGCAAACTTTTTACCATTATCATCATCATCTTCATTATCGGTTTTTGCACAGTTACCATTAAGTCGTACACAATGCAAGGTAAATAATACACCGAAAATATTCTTGTTTGTTGAGTTTAATTGACCACGCCCATTATGGTCTCTGCACTAGTAGCTCATCCACACGGCCATCAGAGTATGGGCGTCAGGTGTGGCTAACGAGGAGACTAATTAGATGGGGAGATTAAGGAGGTGAACTGCCATGGACGAAACAACTGCACCCAATCACTAAATATAAAGTCAACTCCATGGGTTTAAATGGGAATGTGAGAAATGCACCGCAACGTGCGTTACCAGCTGGGTAAATATTGGTTAGTGTACAGGTATGACTTCTGGCAAGGTATCTAATATCTTGTGACAAAGATCGAGGATGTAGAAATGAACATGGACAAGTAGCGGACTTATCCGATGTTGTCTGGGTACATCCTTGCGAAATTTCAACAGCTGCTTTTCTGCCATGGACTAACAAATTAACCGATATGCTTATGGACATACTTATGGTACATGTTATAGGATATTTTCGATAGTTGTTTTTTGACAGCTATCGACTGCAATACACGTACATGTATATGTATGCAACAAAATAATTTGGACTACTTATTTCAATTCTGACCATCTCTGGTCGTACGAATAGGCAAACCATAGAGCTGTCATTTTCCACCAATTAATTTTAGCATTTCAAGGATTTCCGAAATGTCCACGTGCGGCAGGCCGGAAATTTCACTTATACAAGCACAAATGCACAATTCGGCTGTCGACTAATTAAATGAAGTATTTTTGTTAGCGTTTCCATTTTTTGACAGTTTTAGATTGCTAAGCAACAAATATAATAGTCTAGGTCACTTACAGTGTACTCGTTTCAGCTGCGACCAGCTCTAAATCAACAAACAGGCAAACCACACGATGGAAATTTCGCTTCAATACTTCGAACACAAATATAAATGTGGATTTTAAACTGAGTCTGGCAATACTCACAACAACAATCACGTTTTTCTACATTATCTCGATTTCTATATTAAATGGAGTAGGAAGGTTATAGCTGTGGTATCCCCAAATGTAACAGTCAGCCATCATTGAATAGTAAATAAAGGCATAACAAGCACAATTAGGCTGGACAACTTTGGGACTGCTATGCAACAAATACCTCGGATCACGTACACATGCTGTACTCGTTTCAGTTCTAACCATCTCTAATCCTACAAACATTCAAACTAGTTAATTGTCATTTCCACCAAATGTCAGTATTTCAAGCACTCCTGAAATATTCACATGCCAGACATTTGACTATATAACGACAAGCACATTTCAGCTGCTGATTGTAAAACACCCAAATTGGATTCGTTAAGCTAATGGACAACAGGTCTTCATTGCAACCTCTGGGAACAAGATATGCAAAACAGTTTTGCAGCTTTGACCTCCAGTTGGAAAATTGTTGGAAAGAGTCTGGCACATGATGCATCTTGTCAGTCCGTAATTGTAGGATGCTCAATGCATAAAAGCAATCAGATCGTTGCATTTTACATATGGTGTGTGCATTTATACATGTAGAATGCACACATCCATGTGCACGCCATGCACATACATGTATGGGTACAGCATACCTCGACATTATGCCGAATACACACCTGCGCGGCCTGACAGTACAGATTTACATTATATAGGCTTATAAGGTTATTCAGACTTCCCAACGAGCACAGCAACGACCGACCTAACGGGCTGCTTATAGCGCAGACCTTTTGTTTGCTTGACCTTATCCTTTTCTCAGTGGCTGTCAGACATTCGCACGTACACAGCGCGCGCATTCGCATGGAAATAAAGCATATCAAAACGGACTGTTGGCGGCCATTGCCAGCCGTATTAATATCACAAATCAAACCTGCGAATCGTCCGGGGCATTTTCTGGCTCACCTTCCCACTGCACGGCTGCCTGCAAGCGCCCGGCCTTTTGCGACGTTGATTACACGCATTAATTACATGTATGCGACTAGGCCAAAACAAGTGTCAGCCATATTATTAATTGAGCCACGAAGACCGCGTTCGTGTCTGGCAAACGCTTCGGCTGTTTTGGCAAAAAGCACATGGATGGCTACGGGTATATCCACGAATCACACACGGCAACATTGCGTAGGCCTAAACGCCTTCGAATTAAGCCCCATTTCGCAATAGGATATTAATCGATACGGAAAATGGCTATAGTGCGGAACGTATACTCACTTTGAAAAGCGCACTAATCCAGCAGAACGCGAAAGCACACACACCGCACCGAAGGGCAAAAATATCGGCAAAACACCCCAAAAACAGCCGTTCGGATTCAGCAGCTCGTTCGCCAAACCTCTGCTATCTCGCCTTCTCCCGCTGTCTGTTTTTCTCACCTGAGACTTCCAAGAGATGACCTTTGGGCGACTCCCACATTCCAACAGGTAGGTGACGGTGACGTCACGAGCTCGGCGGAAAAAAAAAGCAGCTCGCAGCGCTCTTCTCAATTGCTCTCAGCAAGCACACCCCAAATTATTGACATACTTTAAGCTCCATCCACTGTATACCTTAAAAAAATAACGAAAAAAAGAACAAAAGTTAACTGCCTGTTTGGGGAAGTGAAAATCTTCCTGGATGTGATGTAAATTAAATGCGTTGTAAGAGAAGATCGAGTAGTTTATAATTATAACTAGAACAGCTGTAATATGCAGTTTAAATTACCGGTATGCAGGTAAAATTATGAAATTCCTAACGTGTACAGGCTGGTTCAGCTTATAAGAGCATTGCAAATATCTAGCGCCATCTATGCTGATTTACTAGCAACACGTGGATTTCCATTCTAAGCGCCTGCTGTCTTTGGATCCAAATCATGATCCAAATGAAATCCACCCACCCCCCTCAATAATAATAAAAAAAATAAAATTGATTACCGAAAACCGCTATAAAAAGTTTGTGCCAATAATTATTACAAGTTCATGAATCTCACAACATATAGAAGTTCCCAACTTGCTATTCATTTTAAAATTAAATTGCAGTGTGGTAACGTACTTGTATTTCCAATCTTTACAAATAAATAAATAAAATAATAAACTTATTACCCAGTCTATCGCTGGAATTTGCTTTATACCTACCTTTGACTCAGCCGGAGAATATTCCGTGTCAAATTCAAATAAACTGCAATGATTCTGCCATAAATGTCAAAAAGTGCAAAATAATTACAGGTCTTTTGAATTTTAACACGGAATATTTTCTACTGGGCAAATCACGTCAAAGTAGGTAAAACAGGTTTGCACTTAAGACTTACTTAGATTAACGTAACTGAAAGTCTGCATGTAAACGTGCGTAGTAAAGAAGCAAACTGCAAAACACCAGCATGCAAAGTAGAAAAAAAATGACACACTTTATGGACGCGCCTTCATTCATTCAGCGTTTGAATGCCAAATGCGGAGGCTATGGGTGGCAGCAAAGGGTTAACTATCCAGGCGTGAGCAACCGCTCACGTTACATCCGAAGATAACAACAATCAACTATGGCGTCCGGCCAAAGAGCATTTGCCCAGAAGCTTAACAGGTAAGTCCAGTTTAGTGACCAGCTCATGTTTAGGGAAGAGGTTCCCATATCAGGACGGCCTCCAGATAACCGCGGTCCTACGTAACAGGGGGCAAAGACGATTTTTGGGCTTCCATAGCAACATCGGATTTGACATATATCCTCGTGCACTTTGATAATGCTGAGCGAGGCATGTGCTGTCCTGAGTGCTGTTTGCAGTAGTAATGTTGTTGATGACCTTTGTTTCCGGTAACCATGGTTTCAGACAACACGCTTCAGAAGTTAGAAAGCAAGTGATCTCGGCCTATGGAAGGGGTTCGATCAGCAAAGGGCTTACAACTGGTATACAGACTTCGGTAAGTAATTCGAAAGAATTGTAATACCGTAGTGAGTGTAACAGAACACCTGATCTGAACTGAAAAAACTACTATAAATTATCGTTTAGTAGCTTCCAAGTTTGTTATTACATACATGTATGCATTGATACATTGCTGGTGTTGTGGGTATAATGCAGGTGTCACTATGCGACGTCATGGACCCTGTGGACTATGAGGACTTCATACAACAGAATCAGTTACAAATAAACCGGGACCCCATGAATTATTTATTGGAATTTCCTGAGGACGATGTGGAGGTTGGGGTCATGCAGAGGAAGTGCCGGACAGTCGTGCCAGTTGTACCAGAAAACGAAGGGTAATTTCTCTCTAGTAGCTGCCGGTTTCCCATAAACAAACGCGAGCAGTGCTTTTGCATTGAACACAGGCGGTCTTTGCAAATATATATATGCTCGTTTTTGTAACCAGGGATTTAAGTCCTCGGACGAGAGACTGCGTTCGTTGTTACACCTCTGATTGGGTGGTGGTGCAGCGTCGCTATCAACACCTGAGTTCCAGCTGCTGTATGCGGGACAGGGAAGGTCAGAGGGCATCGATTCTGCATGGAACGCCTCGGCAGGAATTTGAAATTGATTCTACCGATGAGTTCTCCTCCACGAATACGTTACGAAGCATTTCGCAGCATTCACTGGCACATTCCGATGATAGCGCGGACAAGGTAAGACTTTGCATATGGCGGTACATTGTTCAAGATCGCTTTACATTCAGTTCACCAAAACGCATTTGTTGGACTTTTTAGGATTCGATGGCCAGTTTTGCTTCGACTCGACATTCCTTAAGTCTAAGTGACACGCCGAGGGGCAGTTGGGCAAGCAGCGATTTCGATTTGAGGAATTCAGCGAGCGACAGCCTGATCCCGTCAATTCTGGAAAGGGCGCCAATAGAAGAAATCGATCGTTTAAACGAGGCCAGGCGGATGGAAAATCGCCAAGAAACTATCCTAAGTCTTTATCCTATCCAGGGCGAGGTGAAAATCTCTTCCTCATTTACAGGCCATGAAGTTTAACTTCTTTCATGCAATTAAATCAGTGCAAATTCTCAATTTCACTCGATTCAGGACGATGCTATTGAGAGGAGGTTGCCAGCTGACCCACCAGCTGGCCATATAGGACACCGTATACTAGTCAAATGCCTTAGTCTAAAGTTAGTTTCTTTTTGTGGTATATCCAATAACATTTCACCTAGATGATGATTAAAATGACTAAAATATTCTTTTTTTCTTAACCTATTGAAAAGACTGGAATTAGAAATTGAGCCACTATTTGCCACAATGGCTCTCTATGATGCCAAAGAAAAGAAAAAGGTGAGGTGTTTATGCCTTAAACGATTCTTAGTCAGAAGACTGAAACTTAATTGGGCAATTTTTATGTGCCAATGCAGATATCCGAGAACTTCTATTTTGATATGAACCCCGAATCCATAAAGAAAATGTTGAGCAGTCACGTTCCCTACCAAGACCTCTCCACGATGAGCCGTTCCTGCATATTTAACATAACCCACATGTCTCCAGATATATTTCTGGTGTTAAGACTCGACAAAGTACTGCAAGGTGATATTGCTGAATGCGCAGAACCTTACATGAGAGATGACAAAGTAAGTCACAATCAGAAAATCTGTATTTGAAGAACAAATGTCATAAAAATGAATTGTTACTTCCAAAGATTTTTTGCTTATTAAGCAGTTTCTTGCCACTTATAATAATCATGGGTTCGAGACAATCCGTCCTAACATTAAGAATGTTAAAAATTCTTGAAAACAGAATCGTGACAAGGTAAAGGCTAATGCAGTAACCTGCTGTGAGCGCTTAGGAAAATACAGGATGCCATTTGTCTGGACAGCTATCTATTTGGCAAATGTTGTTGGTGGGGTTAACAGCCTGGAAAGGGAGATGTCCAGCGATAAAGAAATTTCTAGCGGTTCGTCTAACAGCTTAGGTAAGAACAGTTGGCTACGAAGTACTTTGTGCGCACAAAAATAAATTGGAAAATCAATGTCATTTTTTGCATACTAATTAGAAAGGAAAACCAGTACGGGAAGTTTTGACGGATTTAGAAAAAAGGTCGGTGACAGTAACTCCCTTAACAGGCGTGGATCTTTAGAACGCCGATCTGCAAGTGAGAAAAGGCGAAGTTGGTCCCCAGATGAATTTGCTAACAGTTTAGACACCTTCAGGCCAGTTACTCTCACAGTCTCCAGCTTCTTCAAACAGGTGAGAAAATGTCAAAAGTGCAAATTATTGATCTGTACACACCTTAGAAGTCAAATGTCAACAAAAGCAAACTTAAATTGTCATTTGCAATATGTTATAGGAGAGTGAAAGACTGAGAGACGAAGACTTGTACAAATTCTTAGTGGATCTGAAGCGACCAACTTCAGTACTTAAACGGTTAAAATGTTTACCAGGTATAACCATGAATTATTCACGAAGCATGTACTTTTATTCAGGTTACTGCAACAGTATACGAGTGTGGAATATTTTTAGGAACTCTTAAATTGGACATTTCGCCCTGTCCAGAAGAGGTGCGACATTGTCTAACAACCGAACTAACACCATTAAATCCTTATCCTGCTGATAAATCCCGTCCAATAAAAGAAATTTTAGAATTTCCTTCCAAAGAGGTGTTTGCTCCACATTACACATACCGGTAGGTCAATATTGCAACAAATATTTCAGACCCATAAAAAGCATCCAAGTTTACAATTAATATAATAATTAACTTTGCAGGAATTTGTTATTCGTTTATCCTAAGGATTTAAATTTTGCTAATCGACAAGGATCTGCTCGTAACATAGCTTGCAAGGTGCAATTTATGGCAGAGGAAGATATAAACCATCCGTTATCTGTACGGTTCATTTCATACCATAATTTTAATAAAACAAAAAGCTTTCAAAAGACATGTATTCCTTTGTAAACTTATGCAAATTTTTTAGGTGATATTTGGCAAATCCAGCTGTCCAGAGTTTACCACTGAAGTCTATACATCTGTTAGCTACCATAATAAGTAAAGTCCATTTCTGTAATATAATAAATATATCACTATTATAAAATTTGCAAGATATGATCGTAATTTTAGACTGAATTGACTGATCACTAATATTTTCACTTGTCTGAAGATGTCCAGATTTCTATGATGAAGTCAAAATCAGTCTTCCGGCCACCCTGACAGAAAATCATTATTTGCTGTTCACATTTTACCATATTAGTTGCCAGGGGCAGAAGAAAATTGAACAAACACCAATAGAAACGCCTATAGGCTACACAGTAGGTCGTCTGTTACTAATTCACTGTGATTCACAATGAGTTTGTAAATGTGTTTGTAAACCATTTCCATTTTTGTTTTATTAGTGGCATCCAATGTTACGTGATGGAAAACTTCATACTGGTGATTTTTGCCTTCCAGTCATGCTAGAGCCACCGCCAAACAGCTACTACCATCTTACACCTGAGGTATTTCATAAACTAATTTTCTAAATTCATGAAGCTAAGCCTGCAGATAACCAGCACATCTTCAACCTTTCAAATGGCAGCATCGATCCAACCTTTATAAACCTGTCACAATTGTAATTTTTAGGTTCAAATCCCAGGCATGAAATGGGTGGACAATCACAAGGGCTTGTTTAACATCACAATTTCATCAGCTTCTTCCATTCATACTCAGGTTGGTTGCAATTTGATCTATTATCACCACATTGCAAAAACGAAGTAATTTCTAACTATTTCGCTATTCAAGAATCAATGTTTCATTTCAACAGGATGCATTCCTAGAGACCTTTTTGAACTTGTGTGCTGCAGTGGAAGAGCAAAACATACCACATCGAATTGGGGAAGCCAATTTAGAAAACGAGTTAAAGAATTCCATCAGCAACCTTGTTAGAGCCGAATCAGAACCGTTGGTGGCTTTTCTACCCATACTCCTAGATAAACTAATCCAATTGCTGGTGGAGCCATTAATGGTTTCTGGCCAGCTACTAAACGTCGGTCAGACGTGCTTTGAAGCAATGGCACTGTTGGTAAAAAAACTTACAGTGAGTCCTCTTTTTGTATTTTAAATTTTTGTTCGTATAAAATATTCGCTTTTTCAATATGGACATCACTGAATTAGTGGCACTATTCTAGGAACTTTTGGAAAGCTCGAATGATCAGCATGGCCGCAACAGTCATCTGGCCACTTACGTACATTATCAGTGTACGTTGCCACACCCTAATAACCCGTTGCCAATGGCTAGCTGCTCTCAGTTGAACGTGTTTCTTCCAAGTGGCAGGCCCATGTCAATGCCCATTCAAAAGAACTATTGTGCAAGGTGGGAATCAAAACATGCATTATTAAAATGCTCGTTCCTCCCAAATGTTTCATATTTCATGACATGTCACGTTATCCTCTTTCATAAACATCAGGAGCAACAGTAATCCAGACTTGGCCCTGCATCACATTGATGCTGATGCTGAAGTCGGTCTCTTCACTCGAGGCATTGATCGAACAACTAGCATGAGAACAGGTACGGATTTACAAGTCCACTAAAAGGAGGAAAGAATGTATTGAAAAAAAATGTCGGTTTCACTTGTGAGTGTAACCCTGCCGAACCATAGTAAGGCTTCATTTTTGCTTGCCAATCTTGGAAAAACTACCAGTGACAAACATTGGAATGTATTCTGTACTTGTTTTAATTACTGCAGTGTTTTTCACAGCCAGCCTTAATGAGGCCAATGGTAAGTAAAACTTCACTATACAGTGCCCTGATATTGTGGACATTGGTGTGGAGTCATAAAACCTGAACATGCTATGTATAAATTTCGGAGAAAAAAAATGCTCGTTATAATTCAAATATTTGGATTGAACGCAAAAGTTCCAATTTGTTTTTCTCGAATCAGTTCTTCATAACAGTATTTTTTTCAGAATTGTAATATTGCATTTTATAGGTTGTATGAAGGTTATGATTGGCTGAATAGATATGCCTCTTTTAGTGTGTGCCACGCTAAATAATTATTATGAATCTTAG
The DNA here is from genome assembly GCA_034695085.1 of Cylindroiulus punctatus. Classification (NCBI taxonomy): domain Eukaryota; kingdom Metazoa; phylum Arthropoda; class Diplopoda; order Julida; family Julidae; genus Cylindroiulus; species Cylindroiulus punctatus. Next base: position 25,979 of record JAQFYZ010000079.1, read on the forward strand.
TTCTTTCCTCACAATTTGTATGCAAAATTCCACCAATTTGAAAATAGGATGTCAATTGTAGCTTGCCATGTCCATCAAGACGCTTGTGATAAAAATTTTACAAATTTCCAATTTCTAGGGGCTCATGACGGTGGCATTTATCTGATTGCCAAGCAACACGGTCGCAAAATCGTCCATGAAGAATTAGCACTGCAATGGGTAGTGTCTAATGGCAAAACCAGAGACCTGGCTCTGTCGAATGCCTGGTTTTTCTTTGAATTGATGGTAAAGAGCATGATGGAACACCTTTTCATTACCGGACAATTGGACGCACCAAGGAAACAGAGGTTTAGGGAACAATTTACCGATGATCTCACAACATTAGTGACAACCATCACCTGTGATATTATTAGTCGTTACAACCATGAAAACAAGGAAATACAGGTGATTTGTTTAATTGTTTGTGGACATTGTTGATAGACTCAGTCACATTTGAATTCCACGATCCACTAGTGAAATAACCGATGTGTTTCACAAAAGTGAGTTTGTATACTTACGCGTATGCGTTTGCATATTTGCCAACAAAACCTGATAATTGAGGAGATACAAAGCATGCGATATTGTCAGAACAAAAATCCCAACACTGTTTAAACAGGACTGAGTCTATGGTTAGTGTTACTGTTACAAGAAGAGTTGCTCATTCTTATCATTGTTTAGTTTATTCAGCCATTAAACACAAGCCTCGCCTTCTTCCTTTATGACCTGCTGACCATTATGGACCGTGGTTATGTATTTTCACTGGTGAAGAACTATTGCAAACAACTGTCCGAAAAAATCTCTTCGCTGCCAGATGCTGCGCATCTTATTGCATTGAAGCTGGAATTCCTCCGCATTGTTTGCAGCCATGAACATTTTGTTGCTCTGAATTTGCCATTCACTGCTTGGTCACATGCTTCGGGAGCCACATCTCCCAGCCCTAGCATCACGTCTTCCAACTCCCATAGTTCCTACGTGTCCTGCGGTAGCAGAAGTGACAGAAGTTGCTGTTTTGCCGAACTGTCCCACGAATTCAGACAGCAGCATTTTTTGGTGGGCTTGGTGCTTTCCGACTTGGCATTCGTTTTAGAAATTCAGTATGTTAGACTTTAGATTATCAAACATATTTCCCACTTCATTCCTTAGCCTCTGCTCAATTGCATTTGTTTTATTGTTGTCACTAGTAATCCTAGTATCCACACCAAAGCAATCAATACTGTTCGGAATCTTCTCAGCTGTCATGATTCCGACCCACGTTATATGGACCCAGAATCTCGGGCTAGAGTGGCTGCCCTATACCTCCCTCTCGTTGGCATTGTGATGGATGCCTTACCTCAACTGCACGACTGGAATGCAGATAAAGGTAGTTAAAATTTTACATATTTAAGAAGGCTCAATATGGAAATGTGATCGGCTGTCTCTTTATGCAATTCAGGACGCCCAATGAACAATGGAGAAGAAAGCGACGACATAAGTCATTCAGTAGCAATGGCAATAGCAGGAACATCTTACTATTGCCGCTCGGCCACTGGAGTTTACAGCCGTGATCCACACGATCCTTTTCAACAGGTCATTTCGGCAGTTTATAATCATGTTGATCAATTATTTCATTCGATGCATGCCAAATACAATTCCAAAGTTATTTTTCAGAATATTTGGAAATCAGCCATTCTCATCTAATTTATGATATCATTTTTTGTAGAGCTCCAAATGCCAGTTGAGTGCTGAAAACACTCGCCACCTATTGATTTGCTTCCTATGGGTGGTTAAGAATGTGGACACCCATCTTATTAAGCAGTGGTGGAGCGAGTTGAATGCTCAGCGCTTACACCAACTTCTTGAAGTTCTCTACATATGCGTATCTTGCTTCGAGTATAAAGTAAGATGTTGGAAGTTATGCAAACTTTAATGGTAATTTCAGTTCACAAATTGACGTTCAATCATCTCGCTCATTGCATTACACAGGGAAAGAAACAAACTGTCCAATTTATGCAGCAAAATCTCAGGAAGCCAGACATTAAATCAAAGTTAGAAGATGTGATTCTAGGTCAAGGAAGTGCACGAAATGAAATGATGCGAAGAAGAGGTGTGACTACATCTGAATGTATTTAAAATATCGGTTCATAACTATCAAAATTATTAACCAATTTATACGTATTCTTTTTAAAAAAATTTGTTGCCACATATTTAGACAGACATCCTCCTTCACCCAGTCTTCATCAGGGAGACCGCCTTCGGTGGAGAAAAGATCAAACACAATGGCGCTCCCCAGGAGATCAAGGCAGTGAAAGGCAAGCCTTCTGAATCGTTTTCAATTTTACTGAATCATGTCATGTTTTGCAAAGTCTTCCAATTACTCAAAATACATTATGTACTTCTCAGATCAAAAAGTGAAGTAGAAGCAGATGCCCATATCGAAGGCAATCTAGCCACCGAAGCAAACATAGTAGTTTTGGACATGCTGGAAGTTGTTGTTCAGGTGGCATTTTAATGATCATATCACGCTTGGTGAAATATTTTAATAATATTTTAACATTGCTTTCCTTGTTTTTTATGCAAAGGTTGCATCCCAGTCAGATTCTTTGCAAGGGCTACTAGGAATCGTTTTCAGAGTACTGCTACATGCTTTTGCTTGCCATCAGAGTGCGAGTAGCCTTCAAAATATGTTTGCCACACAAAGGGCACTTGTGTTTAAAGTAAGCAAAAGCTTCTTTTCTATGGTCAACGATAACAACCATTTCGTAAAGGAACCCACAGGGGTTTTATTTGTTAATTCATTAGCAGAAAACACCCTGCTAATTTAGTATTACTTTTATTAAAATGTAGTTTCCTGGACTGATGTTTGATGAGGAAACCGAGCAGTGTGCTGATCTCTGCCTTCAACTGCTCCGGCATTGCAGTTCCTCTATTAGCAACGTTCGTTCTCAAGCCAGCGCTTCACTTTATCTGCTCATGAGACAAAATTTTGAAATAGGAAACGTAAAGAGAAATTACAATTAGTTTTTTTTTGGTGTTGTTGGATTCACACTGCATATGGTAAAAATGATCACATGTGCGCCTTTTCCAAACCAAACAGAATTTTGCGAGGGTGAAAATGCAAGTAACCATGTCCTTGAGTTCATTAGTGGGCACCAACCAAAGTTTCAGTGAAGGCTGCTTAAGACGTTCACTCAAGACCATCCTCACATATGCTGAAGAAGATGCAGAGATGCAAGATACCACTTTTCCAGAGCAGGTTTGTCAAACAACATGCATCCCCTTTTTCGAAATGCCTATATATGAACTATGCAGGCATGACTTTCAGTGGGAGATCCTTCGGCCACATGAGAAAGTAACATTACATGGTTGCTTCGTTTCAGGTTAAGGATTTGGTGTTCAATTTGCACATGATTCTTTCGGACACAGTGAAGATGAAAGAATTTCAGGAAGACCCAGAGATGCTCTTGGACCTCATGTATCGTATTGCAAAGGGATATCAAACATCTCCTGATCTGAGGCTAACGTGGCTTAAAAACATGGCACAAAAACATCAAGAGGTGAGTCATTTTCTGCACTGCATTGAGGAGTTTTGGAAGTTCTCGTGAATGATTACTCGCCCTTATACTGAAACTGCATGTATATTGCTTGATTGTAGCGAAACAATCATGCCGAAGCTGCTCAATGCTGGGTTCATTCGGCAGCCCTGGTAGCAGAATATCTTCATATGCTAGAGGAAAGGAAGTACTTGCCAATAGGAGCCGTTACTTTTCAGGTCAGTTATGCTTGTGATGGATTGGGGTTTTTGCATTCCAATTGTTCACCCTTATATGGTGAGAGTAATTTATAGATATACTGTATTGCCCATCTAATTAGCACTTGTACTAGCCTAGTAGGTAACAATTTTAAGCAATAGCAACAATTAAAACCAGCTTTTACTGTCCACCATAAACAGAAACTTTCTGATAACGTACTCGAAGAGAGTGCAGTCTCTGACGATGTAGTTTCACCTGACGAAGAAGGAATCTGCACAGGAAAAAGCTTTTCTGAGCATGGACTGGTTACTTTATTAGAAAAAGCCACAACTGCTTTTAATGATGTAAGTAAACAGCGTTAAAAGCAAGACCCCATTGCAATTGTTACTTCCATAAACCATTTCAACCTTGAAATAATTAATTCATCTCAGGCAGGAATGTATGAAGCAATGAATGAAGTTTGCAAGATTCTGATTCCGATTGCAGAAGCCAACCGTGACTTCAAAAAATTGTCCAACATTCATAAAATACTTCATGATGCCTTTACGAAGATCGAAGTGCAGGTTAAATAATTAGTTGTGCAGCTGATAGGTATTGATAATGATTGAAACATCAAAAATGCAACAGGTTTTCCATAATACAGGCAGGAAAGCGCGTATTCGGCACATACTTCCGAGTTGGATTCTATGGAGCAAAATTCGGGGATTTGGATGCCGAAGAATTTGTTTATAAAGAACCTACTCTAACCAAACTACCAGAAATTTCTCATCGTTTAGAAGTAGGCGTAATCAATTAATCCATTTTTCTGGGACATTACAAATTGAACAACAAATTGTATTCCTGGTTTTAAATTAGAGTTTTTATGCGGAAAGGTTTGGAGCAGAATATGTGGAAATGATTAAAGATTCTAACATTGTGGATGCTTCAAAGTTAAATCCTGACAAGGTTAGTTCATTGTTCAAAACAGACATGGTCAGAAAGCCTGCGCAGCATCCAGAAGGCAATTCTAATTAAATACTTTTTATCTATGTAGGCCTACATTCAAATTACTTATGTGGAACCCTACTTTGACGCTTACGAATTCAGACATAGAATCACATATTTTGACAAAAACTACAACATCAGTAAGTGGACTCATGAATGATAAAATGCATGCCAATTTTTAATTTGTTAAATCTTTAAGAAAACTACACTTATCCAGAACGCTTCATTTATGCAACACCATTTACGTTGGATGGTCGAGCCCATGGAGAACTTAACGAGCAGTACAAAAGAAAAACAGTTCTGATTACTGCAAATGCTTTCCCGTATGTGAAAACACGCATTCAAGTAATCGGAAGGACACGGGTAAAAGACCAACTTCACAACTAAAAAACTATAATATGCCTACTGTAGGAATGGCATAACTGATGTTAAATTGTTTCTGTACAAAGGTGGACTTAACTCCCATAGAAGTAGCCATTGAAGACATACAAAAGAAAACTGCAGAATTAGCCCAAGCAATTCAACAAGAACCCACTGACCCCAAAATTTTACAAATGGTGTTACAAGGCTCTTTGGGCACTACAGTTAATCAGGTATTCTTATTTTCAATAGAGAAATTATGATATCACATCAATGATAAAAAACCTGAGGAATGAATTTGATTTTCATCGTAGTAGTCTCTAGTTATGACCAAGTAAAATTTAATCGTTTCAGGGTCCGTACGAGGTAGCACTAGTCTTTCTTGCAGAATTAGTATCAACACCAAATAAGCAACCAACTAGACATCAAAACAAACTACGCCTTTGCTTTAAGGATTTTTGTAAGAAGTACGTAGTCTGCATTATTCCATATCACTTTTAAACGACAATATTTTTTATCATTTTTTTAACTATCATTACTTATAGATGTTCGGATGCCTTACATAAAAACAGCGCTTTTATTGGACCAGACCAACGTAATTACCAAAGAGAATTAGAAAGGAATTACAATTGCCTAACTGATAAACTAATGCCAATGTTAAAAATTCGGCCACATCCAAGAATACCAGAAAGTCACGCTTAATTCTTACAGGTAGTTCTTCACTTTCAATAATAAATATGCCTGTAAGTAGCATAAATAAGCCATACCATATCATGATCAAAAATCAAATTACCATATGTTGACTGTTATTTGTTTATCATGCTATATTTTAAAATCTATCATTTTTTTTACTTTCATTGTATAAATGTTGATTATTTAATAAAGCTTGTTTTACCAAAATAAACGTCCATTAATATTTAAAAATTGATGTTGCAAATAATTTTGCAGGTGACTACATGTAAAATTCCAACAAATCAAAATGGTAATGTTTATGAAACTTCTGAATAAGTTAACCCACACAGTGCACCCAAACGGATTTACCAACCAACATTAAAACCTCCAAGTGATTTCATAATTTATCCAAAAGTGTGTTTTTCAGATTTATGAATTAAGCGAGCTCTGGAGGCTCAATTTGATTGGTAAATTCGTTTGGATGCACAGCGTGGATGGCCAGCAGGGTTTCTTCGTCCTGCCAACGAATTTGACCTTAGGCATTTGGACCAAAGTCCCTTGCTGTTAGCCGAGGACTTCGTTCCAAGCACCTGCAGTTCGAGGTCGCCTTGGACCACCTGATATCTACAGTATATGGATATTCCTCAAAGTGACTTCATGCAGTAGTTTTGTTTCCAAGGCCCAAGAATGTTCTAAAGATTTGACTGCCAAGGTCAACTTGTTGGACGTCCCAACAAAGGTCATCATTGAATGTTTCGCATTTCTAACAGTGGCAACGACATATTGTAGTTAATGTTGGGAACTTTTATCAACTACATGCAACGTATGACCAATAACGGAAAATCAATGCACCCGGGGCGACTAACAGTTTCGATTTCGAACTTGAACCAGTGGCAAGGTTGGCATCAAAGGGCGCCATTGAACATAACAAGAATGAGTTTTAACTTCTAAACGTCTAAAAGGCATTTGACACGTTAACTTTCGAACAAATTTTAAGAATGATTCAAGAAAACATCTTGAAATTCATGCAGAACACTTACCAAAACTTCCAGCGAATTCCCCAAACTGCACCATAAAATTTGCGCGTGCACCAACAATTCCGAGACTTGTTCTAACGCGCATTCCAAATTTCCAAATTCCCATAATGCAGCGAGCGGACCATCTCATTGGTAGGCTTCACGTCACACCCTTAACGGTCATTGGTCAGATACGTTGCTCCTCGCGCCATCTAGGGTTCACTTCTGGCAACAGTAAATAACTTTTCAAATTTAAATCGGTGCAGCCTTGGGAGATTTTCATTTCAAATATTTTTCAAAGGCTAAATGACCTTTGTTGTACATGTGTATAAAATCACGCATATTGTATGCAATAAGATTGATGCTTCTTGGGTAGACTTTTTGGGAGAAATTTTGATTTAGCAATGCCAGATTTGCTGTTTGCCAGCCTGGCAGTTCATAATCATCTTTATTTTGAAAACATTTCCAAAAGGATCGACATTGTTTGCATAACATGCAAGTGCAAAAGTTTAAAATTAAAGATGAATTATTTATTTGCCTTACAATGTGAAGATACGTCAATGTCTCGCTTGTTTGCTTATTTTATCATAAACTTCTGGAAAGGCTTTCTTACAATTCAAGTTATTTCTTACTTTGTCATAAAGACGATGGTCAAACATCTGGCGAAATTCTTCTCTCGTTAGATAAGAGTCTGCATAAAGCATTTGGAATCTATAAAAATAACAGATCCTTGAATTAGATATGAAGATTTGCCAGTAAATTGTTCGTTGCTGAAATAGTTTTTTTTGCTGCTAACCCATTCAATTTACGAACAAATTCCTCCACTTTTCGAGTAGTTTTCATGGCTTCATAGTCGAGTGCTTTTGGCGGACCATACATGCCAATATCGACGAACATTTTTGTTCCACCATCCTTTGGATGGACCATCCCGGGGTTATCCGGCAACCGAAATGGACATATCCACAGAGGATAAATCTAAACAATTCGGTTTAGTCATTCGGTTAACATTCGGTCGTAACGAAAAAATCAAATAAGCAGGATGATATTGGGCAGATAATGACCTTCACAGCGGTATCGATGAAATCCATGGTCGGTTTCATCGTATTCATTGGCACCAACATGTCCTGAACAAACTGATATTTCTCGTACATTTGCCTCATTGTCTCTCCTTGTGTTAATTTCAAAAAGGAAACTTTGGGGGGCATTGCCCATCCCAACAGGTATCTGAACAGGGGTGCGTTCCCAAACGGGACAATATCCGCCATTTCCCAAAAAATACCATTGGTGTGACGATGGTAATAATCACGCAAAGGAATGTATTCTGTATCACGACGACCAGTGCTTAAATACGTTTCAACGTGTTTGTAAAACCATGGTTTATAAAAGCGACCAATTTCGTTCAACTGAAACAAAAAGAATGTCAAAACTGTGATGAAATAAATGAGAATACAGGGACTCCATGATACAAACCTTATCAGATTTAACGTCATCAGTCATTTTTCCCAGCATGACAACCCCCTTGACTTTTGAATACATCAGCCCCTCTACAAAATCGGCAGGGTCCTTCTTACTGCTGCTTTCACTGAATGTTTTGATGAAATCTGCTTGACTGAAGATCGGAATATATTCTAATTGGACGTATTTCTTGCATGGAACAATCATGAGTTCGGCTGCCACCAAGAGACCTAGAGTGCCATATGACCAAGGCACAGAATAAAACAAATCCTGGTTTTCGTCCTAAACGCGACGTCATCAAAAATAAATGAAACCATTTTGTTCGTCAGCATCATGAGCTAGGTTTTAGAAATTATATAGCTAGGCCTGATCTTAACATTCAAGTTTTTTTCATACCTTGGTGCAGCGTACAACACTTCCATCAGCCAAGACCAATTCGAAAGCTAAACAAATGTGCTGGAAAAGGCCATAAATATGGGACGACGATTCGATGCCTGTTCCATTGACCATCCCACCTGTTCAAAAACAATTTTGATGTCAAAATGCGAGCTTGTCGAAAGATTTGACTTCATATTATACAGGGTGTCAATAACTCCCATCTTTATTGATGTTCAAGATGTTGCTTTTTATTCCTGAACAGCAAACACCATGTCACTGAGTACAAAGCTTAATTTCCCAGGGCTTTTGAAATCACTTGTTTGAAATGGGTTGTGCTTTTCTTTAGAAAGTTATCCCATTATACAGTAGGTATAGTGAGAATTGGCAAATGATTGGTACAAACAGATCGATCATTGCAAACATTGTAATTAAGCAAATTTAATTAACTGCACTCGTACCTACGGTGAGGTCATCCAGTTCTGGCACAATAGCAATTGTCCATCCAAGCGGCAGGAGAGTGGCTGTAATTTGTCCCATGTTCACCATGGGCTCAACTCGCACGTACTTTTTCTCCGTATTCACTTCCAAAATATCCATTAAGTCCACTTTCACTGGAAACATGGTCTTTTTGTATTTTCCCACACGCAAGCTCATGGTCTGCCATCCTGGACGTGCAGTGCACATTGGGACTGTGCAATTTGAATCCTGCCATCGCTTTACCTAAATTATAGACTTCTCATAATTTCGTTGCAAGTAATGGCAAATTACTGAATGTGATGAAAGCCATGCCCAACATGCCAGTCAAAACACCCGCCAATGTAATCGAAAACGGCATGCTGCAGTGGCGCCATCCAGCACCAGCCATTACTGATTGCTCCTCCCAAATTTTAGTCACCGATTTTAAATTTAGGCACACCTGGAAACGCTTCGAGCCTTCGATTACAACGTCGTCAACGAACTTCAATCAACATTTCCAGTTTAAAAATACGCACTTTCTTCAAATTCCAAGTGCAAAATTTTGTGCAATTGCAATTATTGCATACACTATTCTAAGAAACTGATTTTGTATAGCTACATGTACACGTACGTCAGTAATATAAACATTTGCAAATGTTCCCAGCTGTATACACATTATTTCCACATACAGTAACTGGTGGCATGATGCCATCATATACAAGCGGTCAGGTAATCTAAACTAACAAGTTTCACATGACACACCTGCACACAGTAAATACATGTATATTTACAATTAATTTTCCAAAGCAATATTCAAGCATGTTTCCCACTCCCGCACATTGTTGATCGATTTATTTAAATAATTTGACAAACGTAGGGGACGTTCAAATATTACACAAACATCTGGGAGGTCCGAAAAGCGATGATATGATATTGGAACGTCCCCCTATTAATGCATTCAAGTATACAGTAGATGTAACATAATATATGTTACTTACTTGATTTTGCACATTTTGAACTTTTTTCTGATGCAGTTTGGGTGCGCTTCGGAGCATAAACGTGATCCGGTTTCTCAAATAAAAATAGGTGTCGTAGAGAAGAGACAGAGGTAGGAGAAAGAAGCAAACGAAAACCCATCGATAATTAATTATCAAATATTCCAGCAAACTGGACTGTCCACGATTCGCCGGAGCCATTTTAGTGACAAACACGACGCCCTCAAAGGCACAGCATGCGTGGATGACCTTGCAAGTTGGCGTTTTAAAATATCACGAAATGATTCTACTTTGGCCTTGACCTATCAGATAAATGATAGCAGACAGTCATATCAGCATGAGTTCAAATTGGATGCGCCTAGAAAATAGTGACACTGCTGATACAATGTACAGTACCTGGTCAAGGTTGCGCATTGAAGCTAGAAAAATCAATACTGTACATACTGTGTGAAAACTTAAAATTTGCTGAATCGACTAGCTTACACAGGTGTGTCCAAATACAGATACATGTATCAGCTTGCGTGTAAATGTTTATAAATCTTGAATTTCCAGCTGATTCTCTATGAGCCGATCCATTATTTTTTTTAATTCGAAGTCCCATGATACATTTTATAAAGTGCTTATTGCTCGACTTAGTGTCCCTTTCCAGAAAAGAAAATTGTCGCAATAAAATTATGCAACTAGAAGAAAACCGCCTTAATTCGGCCCATTGTGTGGGTGAATTCGACAATTATTTACCAAATCATAATAAAAGTTTTTCAGGCGATATACCCATTTTCCTTGACTACCATTTGCATTGAGGGCGAGGATGTGTGAAATTTTGTCTTGCGTCAAATAAGAGGGGTTGGGGGACGTATGGAGGAGTGAAAGCCTCCTCACATTCCCAAGCTTGCAGGCTTCCCTTTCATGTTAGCCGCCACCCTTAAATTCTCAGAATCAGTTGCGAAATCAACCGCCTTTCAACCAAAAACCCTACAGTACATGCCCGTGGAAACTATGAAACTCCATCGTTTTTGTTGACATTTGATAAAAAAAAGTTCTAAATTCGAAATTTTTCGGTAAAAAATTATTCAATTAAAGTATATTCACAAATATTGTCATCAAGGAAAATCGAAAAATTACTAAGGTGTGATTTCGTATTATTTGAATGTTCCTTGAATTTCATTCTAAATACAAAATACAGCACATTCGGAATTCAATTTTGCCCATTAAATCCACAATTCCTCCCAAAACATTCCTATTGTACATAAAAGAAATTAAAAAAAAAGCAATTAAAAAATATTTAACAGATGCTGCTAGATAATATTTTTGTTACCATTCTTATCCTCAAATCATGATCCTTCTGGGCATATTTCAGGAATGGGCCTAATGCTGCAGCATCAATAGCACCCTCCTTAATCAGGCTACTGTCATCCACTTCGCAACATTGTATCGCTTTATTTCATTTATTTTTCTAAAAAATTACCTTCTTGACCGCTGTTCGTACACTGACCACCCAGGGACAACGTTCCCACCTTGACCACCACCAAATATGTGCGATGCCGCAGGCCACGGCGATGCGACCATGAAGGGCAGGAAACTAGCGACACCTAGCATCGTTCACAGTATTTACTCTTTGAGAAATGCTCAAAATCGTGCTAGGGCTATGCCGAAATAATGCAAATGGGAACATCGTTTTAAAATTCTGCTGAAATTAGCAGCCGTCTGGGAATCTACTCAACCGGGATAAATTAGGCCGTAGATGTTGGTTGCTGAGAAAATCGTGCGAGAATACTTTCTTTTCAACATTCTTGGAGGAAACCCAAAAACTCATTTTGACACTTCACAAAACGTGCATCATCGACAATGGGAGGTGTGATCCTGGAGAACCTGAGCGGCCGAAAACTAGCCGTTTTGGTAACCGCTCTATTATCGTGTCAGCTGGTTTGTTTCCTTATTGGAGGATGCATTGGTTAGTAGTTTCTCATTTGTATTTATTTTGTATATCTTAACTATTATTATGACGTGCGCATTTGTTTTCCTTGACTGATCCAGAGGATCGATGAGGGGACAGCTAGGTTTCCAGCAAATCTTATCTCCAAAGTAAAGAGTTTGTCACTTGTGAGATAATTTGAACTTATAGGCCTCTGATTTCTCGAAATTTATCTCTTTTGGCGATATTATCTGGAATCGATCTGCCTACCTCAAAAACATCTCAGCTAGCGTAATGAATACGCCAATAAGGCTAGCTGATACAAAAGGTTTTGTTCATGATTGGTAGATGCATGCCATAAATTTCATTAAAATTTGCCATAGTTTTGGCTAAAATTGCATTATCAAAACAGAAAGGATAAAATAAAATATTTGTTCTTTGCATCATTCAGACTTCATTTATCAAGTCTCATACTGTATTCCTCCTGGAACATTGTCACAACATGAATTTAAAGTAATAACCTTGAATGATGCACAAACATGTACAGTACATGTAGATGGTCAATTTATAGAGTGTAGGCTGCTATACTACCAAAGCTTTATTCAATTGTCACACCACGATTTTTTAGTTATGTGACTGTTCTTGCTGGGGTTCAGTACACTGTATTCGATTTCTAAATGCATGCATATACATGTCCTTAACATTGCCATATACCAAACTTAACATTGCCATAACATTTTGTCATGGTTACGTTATTTACTCTAGCCCCAGCCCCTTACAACACAATGAGCATGTTGGGAACAAAATGCATCGACCATTCGCTCAACAGCAAAGAGAAGTGGTTGCACACACGCGGTGCAAATGCCTGTGACCGTCTCTTAGACTTATCTGACCCAAGAATCACAAAGGAGGGCATCACAGCCAACGAAATCGTCTTTGCCTTCCAATTCCCATTGCCTAAAGATGGTCAAGAATTGGAATATTCAAGGTGGTTCCAGAACCTCATTGGAGTTATGCAAGTGGACAACAGTTATGCTGCAAATAATCCTGTGGGTGAGTTTGGAAAACAGGTCTTTTCAAAGTCAATATTCAATTAAACATTGATTGTTCAGTTGAAATTGGGAAGTTGCTGGATAATAAGATATTTTGTGGTAAATGTTTCAGTTGGAAAACCAATCATTAGCCTGAATGTGCGTTTAGGCTACAGAAATAAAGGTGAGAAAGATGACGATTGGAAATTACTAGCGGAATCTTACGAGCAGAGAACTTTGGACTGTACTTTAAGCGACGATCAGGTGAGAATAAAACTGGAAAATGCCTTAGTCATTTTCAATGTCTGACATTTTATTCTTGTTGCACCGATCGCTCTTCAGAAGAAAGAAGGTCAAATGTACAGTTGCCCTTTGCTACCGCTATTTGAGTTGGGAAGTCTCCACCACGATTATTATCTTTTAAACGTCCGCTTGCCAGTAGTTGGAAAGACCAATGAGGGAATTGGAAAAATTGAAGACCTGTGGCTCATTGTAAGCATAACAATTTTTTACTTTTGTTTGAAATCTGTTTTTTATATCTTAGACACTACACTTATATAATGATCCCCACAAAGGCATGGGGATATGTTGTTGGCTGTAAAGGCTTATTCTGATCTTTTTTTATTATGTTGTGTACAGGCTATCAACCAAAATGGCGGCTTCACAATGGTCTGGATGTCTTTAAAGACTTTCTTTTTCCCAATTATCATTGGTATTATGGTTTGGTATTGGAGAAGAATAAAAATGTTACCCCGAGAACCAGCATTACTGGAAAAAATTTTGTTTGCTTTAGGATTGGCTTTAACTCAACTCAATAGTAAGTTTACAAATGCATAATTTTCATTTGGAGGTGTAAGGTTTCAGTGCATTTATGCAACACTTATTAAGAATCTTACTTTATTTGATTATCAGTTCCTATCGAGTTTTTGTCTTTATGGTTGGACATGCCATTCATGCTTTTATTGAGCGACATTCGACAAGGGATATTTTATGCAACTCTCTTGAGCTTTTGGTTGGTTTTTGCTGGTGAACACATGATGGTAGGTGTTTTGTTATTGACGAAGACATTTAGTTATCATTTGAATGGCTTTTGCACACGAAATAATTGCACTATATTGAACTATGCAAAATTCTCATTATTTCATGCATTCTAAATAGATAAGGATGGTGAGAGTGATGCAGTTTGATTTTAAAACTGGTTTGATGGTTTGATCAAGATACCATTTATTTGCATTTTTCTTTCTCCAGGATGACGCTAACAGGAATCACTTACATGCCTACTGGAAACATTTAAGTGCCGTTGTGTTTGGGTGCCTCTGTTTATTTGTGTTCGACATGTGTGAGCGGTATGTCAAAATAAGAGGCAATATGAACAATTGAACTTGAGAAGTTTAATCATGAACAATGTTCGGCAGTATCCTATGCTATTAAACTAACTATTTGCTAAAAATATTATTGCAGGGGTGTTCAGTTGAAAAATCCATTCTATAGCATTTGGGTGACAGAATTGGGAACAAATCTTGCTGTATCCTTTATGTATAGTATTGTAACTTTAGATTTTTATAAATACATGTCCCTAATATATACACTGTTTTTTCAGCGTCAAAAATGTTAGTACATCCTTAACACGCTTTCTTCAGTTGACGTTCATCATCCTTGCTGGCATATCTGCCTGCGTTTACTTCCTTTTCTTCTCTTACATGATTTTCAAGGTGTTTCGAAACATTAAATTCAAACGTATGACAATTTCCAGCATGAGCAATGCCAGAAGAGTATTTTATGAGGTAGTCAGATAATCTTTAGTGCAGAATGCATAATTAACATTTTGGCCATTCGCCATTTTATATGTATTCGTTCTATTCTGTGTAATCCTTGTTTAAATTCTAAAACTTCTCCATTTCATTGACTTAAAGGGAATAGTCTACCGCTTTAAATTCTTGATGTTGGCTACACTGCTGTGCGCTGCCCTTACTGTCATCTCATTCATCATCGGTCAAGTGGCTGAAGGTCGGTGGAAATGGGACGAGGATATCAACTTGGAATACACCTCAGCAGTTGTGTGCGGAGTTTATGGCATGTGGAACATCTACGTGTTCGCATTAATTGTTCTGTATGCTCCATCACACAAACACTGGCCAGAAGAAAACAATGGTCAGAAGCCTTCCAGTTCTGTTTTTTCACAGTGCGTGTGAATCCACAAAATCAGAGTTTATAAGTTCCATGTTTTAATGAAACAGATACTGGAACAGTGGCAACAGAAGAGATCGAATGCAGTCATCTATTGAGCGAATCGTCAAGAAGCGAGGGGTCAGCATTGGCCGCACTGGCCAGAAAAGTCACCGTGGATTAAAAATGCTGCTGCCCAAAGGAAGAAAAGTCATGCAAATAAACCTTATTTGTATTGCCACGTTTATTGTGGACGTGTAATTACTGAGCTTGTGTTAGTATGCCCACTATTTATTATACAATTTGATATAACCTGGCGTTTATAATCAACTGAGCAGAACACAGTAGGGATGCAGCTGGCAGCTGGTCAATAAATGTAGTTATAAATTTATTTGATTAATTATTTTTACTGCATTTGTAACGACGGTTATCTATTGACCAATCATCTGCATTACTCTTAAATTTTGGTTACTCTACCAACAAGTATGAACTTGTCAATCTAATTATGGATACAAATATCAGCAATAAAATTGCAGTGGTGTTTCAAAATTAAGAATACTGGTATAAGTTATTTAATTTATGAACAATGTAGAGGAATGAAACTGGGTTGCTGGTCATATTTATGCATGCATGCTATTGTAGGAATCTAATTTATATGAATGTTAAACAATTATTCTGCATGTTCGGAGTTACTGAGACCGAATGATATGCGGTCACTATTCATTTTCCGAAACACTATAATCTGTGTCGGCATACCATAATAAAACGAATTTGGCAGCTAGGTAATTAAGCGTGAAATAGCAAAAATTCAAGCATATAATTCCCACTTTCTGGAAAGCAGGGAATGTCAAAGAAATTGACATTGATTGCTAAAAAAATGTCCAAGTGCCAAAGGTCTGATCCATAATGGTCACTAACAACACCAAAGCATTTTATATGTAATTATTGGTCATTGAAAAGTAATAAGTTAAATTGCTTCATAATGTGGGTGGAAACCAAGTGAAGTTTATCACTGCAACGGTATTGTGTGGCAATTTCAGAAAAACATTTTTTTTTCAAAGTAATGAAATTGAAGCTCTTTATCATCTCCAAAATTAATAATTACCAAAATGCACGACGCATCTCTGTTATTTGAGAACAAATAACAGAGATGCGTCGTGCATTTAAGGAACTGCATGAAATAAAAAATTCCAATTGTTGGTAAAGGCATGAGGTACATGCACAGTATTAGCTCATAATATGGTAATTAATAAAGTATATTATAATTATATACATGTATTCATGCACCCTTTTCACTGAACATTAGGTTAAGGTGATAGCATCTTTTTGCCAGTAACTTAATTTAAACTTAATTTCTGGATGTCTTCCATCATGATAGTCACTGTTTTTGTTTTGCGTTTTACAATACAGTGCAATAGAACGCTGTCTTTCCACATTTAATTTACCAATTGTTTTGTACAGTAAGCATGCTATTGCAATTTCAACTTGTAAAGGTTCAGTGAAAATAAGAATAAATTCTGTAATGAAATTCCTGTGATTTGCGTTTCTTTTTTGCTTTATAAAATGTGGTTTAAACCAGCCTTACTAACAAAAAATTGTGTGATAACTTTTAAACATCATTATCCTGAACTATAGGATGCAGGCGGACTCTAAATGTGCACACAATATGTACAGTACATCCCAACCTACACACACAAGAATCACACATGTCCTAGATGTCAAAATTTCTAATTGTTTGAGTTTATCCTAACCATTGGGCCACATTTGACTGCAAGCAATCACTGTCAGCACTTTCTCATTATGTCTATGACAAAGGGGCAAAAAAGCAAGAAAGTTAACTAGCAATTTTTTAGTTAATTATTCTAAAGCCCCAAATTAATGTGATTGAAAAGTGAAATTGATGAAATACATTTAATAGCGATTAATTTCTGCACTATGTAGCACACGAAATATTCATGTACAGTGAAAGTCGGCGAATTTGTCCTCCCTTTATCTTAAAAACACACCACAAGAATTCGGACAGTCTTGATACTAAAATTTTGTTACATTAACGTTGAACAACGTTCCCCTCCTATGTATTTACTGTATTTACCATTTGCGCTCAGGGCATTTCCCTTCCTTATCTTTCAGTTTTCATTCGCAGTTTTATAACAAGGAATTAATGACATAAGAGAGATTTGTAATAGGGTCAAGGTGAGAAAAATGCACATTAAGCATCGAGGGATGCCAAATAAAAGTAATAAGGATTTACGAGCTGGTTTCTATCGAGTTAAATAAGACGACACCGAATGGAGTGAAATTAGCCACTTAGGACCAACTTAGCTCACCCATTTGCAGAATAATTGATAGCAAGAGTCAGAAACAGGGCAGGTCCAAATCAAAAATTACTGCAATTCAAGGGTGAATGCAAGGGGTGCGGCAGTGGAAGGGATAAATTACAGTAAAATACATTGGAAAATTGAATAAAACATTATTTAGCAATGGAGCGTAATAAACTCGCGATAAAATCTCTTCAATTCAAATTTTAGATTTTTAGATTTGATCGGTGTTAAGATTCATTCACAAAAAAGGGTCATTTGCTTGGCAGGCACAAAAAAGGTCACCAGTCCTTAAATGTTTTCAAAAGGCATAAAAGAAGTCAAGCTGCGCGATGAAAAAAATCCAGAAAATACTTTCTTTGTTCGGCAAAGAAATGGCAAATGCAATATAAATTGAGTTTTGATGTACTCCTGGAGATTTCAAAGGACGAAAATGCGATGTAAGATGCGATATAGCGTCTATCCATTTATATTTCAGAGGGTTTCATAATCTGGAAAGTGAGTTGAAAGTGCCTTTTAAGTGACATATAGCAAAGAAGAATACAGCCACCCTCGCACATAGGCACAGCATCAAACAATTTTCCGCTTCGATTCGCGCCCTAAATAAAATATGTTTGTTTTAGAAATATGAATTGGTTTACCCTATAACACGTTCAATAATTTCTACTGCATTGGAATTTCAAAGGATGAGAGATCGCGTTTCCAATATTAAGGGACAGGGGCAGTACTGATTGTTCTTGATGCAAGCGCAGTTCCATCTAATTCAAACAGACCTGTTAAGTGTATTTACGCTATTGGAAAGCTAAAAATAGCTCCAAAGTAAACCCAAACAGACTTTATAGCGCTGAGAACGGATGGAACCTTTTATTTCCGGAGACCTTTAAAACAAGATTCGACGGTCGATTCAGGAGGGGTCACTGGTTCACGTGACGTCATAATAGCGCGTGAATCATCCCGCGTTGCCATGACAACGATAACAAGATGACGTGTGAGATGGAGCACGTGGCCCAGGCACACGCAAGGCAACTCAGATTACAGTAGTCTTTGGGCAGTTTTGATGAGATAAGCATGTTAAAACAAAATTTTAGGGAGTCCCGCATGCCAGCACCATCGATGATGAAATTCTGACAATTTACAGACGCCATCGTCATCTCCCTATTTTATATGCTGCCTGCAATCTTATATTAAAAATTGCATGTATTTACTGTCTTTACTTAGATTGATCACATTGATTTGAGAGTCGGATGAGGTTGGTTTGTTGGATGACTATTTATTCAAGATTGGATCGCACCTGAGCAAAATTAAATTCTTCATGTAAAATTTTTCGAAATACGTTTTCCAGCAAATGAAAATAAGAAATAACTTGCCATTGATTTAGCAGTACATGCTTTAGCATTCAACGGCTATGCTAAAGCAGACAGCTTTTGCGTCAACAAAATATACATATACGCACATCTTATTGTTTTGGTTTAGGTGGTCACTAAAAGTCTGCATGTAATCTTAAGTTAAAATCGTAAAAGTGTCCATTCATGGTCTTCATAACCAGTATTTTAATTTATTATTCGATTTTTGTGTATGGCGGACAGAGATTATAGCATAGGTATAACCAAAGTGCAATCAATACTCGTACTCGTTTTCGTATGTGATGGAAGTCCTGCAAGGCCACTTATGTCGAAACAGCTAAACAAGATTAGATGAAGCAAGAATGATGGTGAAACTTCTTACGAATACTGCTGCTCGTTCCACAGTTTATTCCCCGAAAACGAAGTCGTATCAATGTCACAATCGTTATTGAATTTAGCGTAGCTGTCAACATTCATTCTTTTTTCCATGAGTGTTTGGCATTTAATTTGCTCATTGGAAATGGCGCTAAAATCTAACTAAATACCTGCCATTTAAAAAATTCCAAAGGGAATAGAGATCAACAAGACGTGCACGCACTGCAGTTTATTTCAGTGTAACGGTTGCATTTTCCGTTTCTAAAGGATTACCTTTAGCTCTTTTGAACGTTTTATTTAAAGGCAACTGCCAGTAGATGCATCGAAGGATGTTTGCATATATACATGGTGTGCGTCCCGTAACAGGGTCAAACGTAGGATGTTTTAAGAAGATACCAATACAAGAACCCATGGTCGCACGTGAACCATATCGCCCTGGATCAAGTATATTTCAGTTTTAAACACTGAATTTATACTCTGGAGTAAAACTTTCTCCCAATCATGATAATACATTTCGCTTTCAGATACATAAAAGCGAGTTACTATCGATTATCAGGGGACGCGTGGAAGTTGGAAAATTGATTTCAGCAGGCAATCCAGAAGAAGACCGAACACTCGAAAATGACAAATATGAAATCCTTTTTATTTATTTTTCCTGCTTTTTTCCGCTTTCTCGTTCATTTATGCTTTTCACGTTCAAATATTGCCGTATCATTTTTTGCGATTTTTAACTCATCATGTCATAACACGCAGACTCTCATAATAATGGCGTAATCATTAACAAAATACGGTCCAAAATGATGAATTTTATTCTCGAAGGCAATAGTAAAACGGCAGACATGAAGGAACAGGAACCTATTTAAAAAAAGATGAATTTTGACACAAAACCTAATCATTACTCGTCACTTCGGCCAATCTTTCCCCCGACTTCCGTCATCATTTAGCTAATCCCCATCCCCCTTAGATGATAACAATGTCCGAATATCCTCTAACCTCCTCCAACCTAAATTAACTGAAACATGATTTTCAATTTCCGCTGCCCCTGCCAGGGGCAATCACTGCAAGCCTTCGAGCCATGAGGGACAGCCCGCCAATTTCGTAGGGCCCCAGTCTATGATGGCCAACACGTAGCACAGCCCTTTTTTATTTCTAATGCTGAAATACACAATTCTCCCCGGAGATTTTCGGGGCCGAGAAATTAAATTTCCCACCGAACATCAAATCCTCAATTTCCTACATGCCTATTGATAGTAACGTTTTTACCCATTTACTTACTACATACATAATTAAGCATATTTTTTTTTTTAAATTTCCACTTCATGGGGAACAGTCCAATTACCCCGCAGATAATCTCCATCCTTCTCCCCCCCGGATCCATCACCAGATCCACGAGTTGGTAGAGCGTCCACCAGGGGCGCTGCCACGGGAGGAGGAGGTGATCTTCCCGTGTGCGTCTGGCATCCTCGCATCTCTCTCCGGTGGTGCACATGGCGTTGAGCGCCCTCTACATCCGCGTCTCCTCCACCGTCTCCACTAAGCGCTCCCTGCCCGGATAGGAGCTGGCGTGCTCCGAGCGTCCTCATGAAAACATGGCCGAAGATGCCGAAGCCAGGAAGCCGCGGGAGGACTACGGGGAGCCCGCTTGCAAGCAGCCGGGACACTGCCACGGGCGCGCCCACAAGGAGGAGACGGCCAAGAAGCAAACCAAGACAGTGTCCTTCCACAGTGCCACCAGTCTGCCCACGGAGAGGAAGATCGCTAGCGGTAAGGGACTGGGGGGTGGGGATGTGGGATGCTGGCTCGCGTTGCCAGGGTGGATCCCAAACTTTTTTTCGGCTTTGACCCTGGTGCGTCAGCGTCCAATCGCATCGGTGGTTTCGATGCATATTGCACGTCCAGTTTTGGAAAAAAATTTCACCTATTGCGCGACTACGAATAGAAACTTTGATAGAAGATGAGCTCAATGTCATCGTGGATGGCTGCAGCGCAGATATTTTAAGTCCACGTTTTAAAATTGTTCAGAGTCACCTATGGAAGATTTGGTTTCACTTTCACGTAAAACTCTTATGAAGAAAAACTCTTAGGAAAAAAAAAGATTTTAGCTATCGTTTTTATGTGGGCTCTTTTGAGTAAAATAACTTCGACTGTCACCTATCTTAAATCAAACTCGCCATTCGTGTAAATTTGCGCGGACATGCATTATTTAGGCATACAATGAGTGTGCAAAAATATTTTGCACCGGTGTCTTCAGTTTTAGCGCGACGTAACTCAGACGATTCACAATATACTGTAGGTCCAAATCAATATTGCAAAATTAAGGATTTCAGCCATATCATGCTTTAAATCTGACATTTTCGAAGTGTAGAGTATTATGTCATCATCTATGAAAGGGGAGGGTGGGACATGTAGGGTGTCAACCAAATGCCGAGTCAACGGTATGTCTTAGACAAATGTGGGTCCATTTGTCAATCCCGTTTCGAATAACAAATTCGCTCATTTCGAATTTTCCAATTCAATGCCACCCAGCACCCTACAATCGATAAGGGAATATACGTGCCATGTGGTAGAGGGGTGAAATCCATCAACCCAATGTATACGGTAGCCACCAACGCATGGGGGCGGACACCCCTGTTTTATTCGGTCAACGATGATGTCATCGTTTAAGGGGCTGGGAGTTGCACTCGATGAGCGGTGACAGGTGGGGGAGGGAGATCTGAAAATCATGAATTTGTGATGACGTAATACTTGAACGTTGCCAAATCTCGAATATTTTTTCACACAAAAAGTCAAGAGAGGTTTGCATCAGTCACAGTCGGTCGAAAAACAAAAACAAAAGTTCGACACATCGCACTTTCATTTCTGTAGTGACATAACTTAAAAAATGTCAATATAACAGAAAACAATGGTGCCGTATGACAGCACGATTTACAAATTGATATTGCCAGAGTTGTGTAACTACTGAAGCAGATGTGTGATATGCACAGACGGCTTGAGTAGTACAAGGTCTCCAATTGAATCTGACGTAATCAGTAACGTTTAACGAACCTTACAAATTCTCCTGGAGGTCGCAGCGTTCGTCGAGAAATTAATAAATAACAAGTGACTGGAAAAGAGGCTGATGAAACCGACCATTCGCTAATGTGCTGGGGGTTGCACAATTCGAAATTTCCGCAAAGAGACGATAGTATCGATTAGAAAAATCAAATGGGACATCTGACATTGACGTTGCCAGCCGATTTCCCATGTACAATTTGACGATTAAACATTTGCACACATATGTGCGTGTTTCCGAAACAAATGTGCATGCGATTGCATTGGCCCTTCATCAACAAAATTTTGCTTCCTGCACATTTGTCAGTATGGTGATCTACATAGCAAGATCACGTGCCGACTATTCTGTGTACGTTTTCAACACCTTAATCAGCTCATGATTACCATCAGATTGTTAGTGTTTTTTCACGATGATAACTTGTTTTGTTGCGACACAAAGTCACCAGTCTTCGTTCGAATGTCGTCGAGGAACAGAGGGAGAAGCCATGCATTTGTTGCATGGTGCAACCAGTCATTAAGTCGAAATTAAATCAGCGAAAACATGTAGACAATTGCAGTGCTTTCAGAGTGCAACGTTTATTACGGGCCTATAAAGCACAGTTGCATATATGCGCCAAGTAATTAAAGTTCTTCATAAGCATACATTAACGAGGCAAAACTACACAGTTGCAACTGTACAGTTGGAAAATTTAAAATGGTCAGAACTGAAATCCAACTTTAACAAACTGGCCAATGCGAGTGGACCCAGATGCACTTGGCCATTGGACTAATCTGATGGGCTTTCGAACTTTCCGTCATTTTTGCGTGTGACACGCATTTTGAAGCAGAGTAAACAACGCCATAAATCAGATCTCACGAGAGCCACAGTCTCATTGTCAAGTATCCTCTAAACCTCGCCATAAAACGCGCACCCGCCACTTGCATCACACCTATGCAGCAATTCAGTTAGGACACTCCTGTGATGTCTTTTAAACACAATTTCACATGATCGCTTCAAGCCGTCGGGAGCGCTGCTCGGTCAATATTGATTTTGGTAATTTTATGGACAAGGAACATTGATTAACGTCGCGATATTTGTATTGCAATTTGGAATAATTTAAATCGGCCAATCCGGGGCAGTTTATGCCAATGACCACACTTCCAGTGTATGCGCACACTATACAGCAGGAAGTTGATTCTAACTGACATGACGATTTTCCCCCATTCACAATGTTTGCATATATACTCTTAATATATCTTAATCTAAGTAAGCTCTACACGCAAACTTGGTTTGCATACATGCACTTGAGTCGAATATACATGTACACTGTACTTCAATTCAATTTCATACACCCGCAATCAGCACCTGAGCTGCAATGTGGTGTTGGCGATGATTGTTGGGGGGAAGGGGGAAGGGAGGAAATTGATGTATCTGAGTAAATCTGTGTTAAAGCAAAAAAGTACAATAAAAGTAAAGTTGAAGGTGAAATTGCATAATGTGACGTTTCAGCAACAAAATAGACGAGCAAAATAAGATGTAATGTCACTGAATGAAGGTGAATGGCATGCCGCCCAAGTACAAACATGTTACAGCAAAGAAGGCTGGAAAACTTTAAGCAAAATGAAGTAAAGTATATTCAGGAACATACTAATAATGACTGATGTCAGTGATATAAGTGACGTACTGCCTGTCGCAATTAATCAACCGCATCACAATGAGACACTGTACTCTAATTCAAACAGGGCATACACACAAACAGGTTTCACATACCTTCACGTGAGGGTGGGCATACTTGCGATGTAGTGTTTGTCACAAGTCATCTTCCACGGTATCGCGACTCAATCACTCACAAATGTAAAGGTCAAACTTTCACATTACTCTTACACCAAATCAGTTAAGACAAGACAATCCAAAGACAATAAAATCACAAGTTAATTAACGAACTCGACTGTTCGTTCATTGGACGAGGCCGCACCACCATAAAAAGTCATGAACGCCACAATTTATAGTCCCAAGTCAGGAATGTCGCCTTCATCAAATACTGAAATTGAACTTTAGCCTAAATCTGAAATCCGAAATTTGCATTTCACGCATGTTATGTTCGTGACCTGTCGCAAGGTCACATGGTACTTAATTTGATAATATGCATAGTTGATTCAAGACGCCTATAACCAAGCAAGTTAGTCTCTGTAAACACTTTAAACATTCTTGACACGAGATGAGCACGAGACTTCCTGCTTTCTGTTCTTGTAGATAAATCTAAGGCACAATGCTTTCCCAACCCCCAGATCAAGCTCCAACAAAATCAGTGCAGTGTTTCCATCGCAAAAGTAATACTAGTTTCGAAAGTGCAATGAAAACGTGGCATTAGTGCAAGGTAATTGAAAAATTGCACGAACAGTACATGCAAACAAAGTGATCGTTATCTAATTAATTATGGGGAGTGCTCTAGTATATACCCTGCTCCAGCATACACGCTACAGGCTCCTAACGGCGCGTCGGCTAGCAGTGATTGCCTACGGTCAAGGGGCAGCTACTAGTAAATCAGTCGTAAGATTTCAAAGTGAGGTTAGGTTAAGCACGCAAAAATCTTTCTTGCGCCCTCTCCTCAGGGCATTTTGACGAATCATAGCCATTCATGGCTAATGCGCTTCATGATGAATATGCATGCAGCTATTGTAAGTTATAAGGGAAGGGGGTGGGGAAAATCCTCGCACGACATGTTCGCGTGCGCATTCATTAACTTAAACCGCTGAATGCAAGACGTTATTTTTCTTAAGAAATGATGGGTTCGGCAACTGGCGTGATATTTTATTGTACGTTTAATCGAAACCAGCTGGGTGCACACGCTCCAAGCTGCCATCCCTGACGTAGCGGACTTGAGCAAATCAGCGCTGAAGGCACATTACGATTGATTCCAACAAAATACATGAAATTGATGTTGGTTCACCATTTCGAGATCCGTAATGGATGGCTTTGTTACTCGATAATCCCCCCTGAACTCGCCATTCAACAGTCTGGACAGTACTCTGTGTGAGATGGCTCCCACGAGTTTATCCAATTTTTTTGAGTCACTTGAAAAAAGTTCGATTCGAATACCGCTACACCAATATTTGCCCTGAGAATCAGACGCACTCCATCAGACAACTACAATAAAGTTATCGATTTTGATCACCGAATGTTGCACTTGGGAACTTGGGGCAAAGATTTTGATTTTTTTCACGTCATCGTGTATATCCGATCGAAGTTGCTCCCAAAATTCGTCGTATCGACAGAAAAAAACATCATTATTGTCGATTTTGTGTCAGCGATTCAAAATGCAGTTCCAAAAGTTCAGCAACTATTCAGTATATGTGCATTTAACTGACACTTAACCAAAACAACAGGCAGGTGAGAATTGCTTCTTAGCTCATCATAGCTCATCATTAGCTCAATTTGAACAGCAAATTAAGAGATTAGTGCAACTCCTTTTCGTCATCCTAACAGCCCAGCAAACACTTCCAGCCTACGAGTTGTTAGATGAAGCCCACGTTCTTAATTTCCAATGTTAAATGTTTAAAAATTTTGATGAGTTGATATAAATATAAATGAAATTTGCACGTTTTCATCAGGGCATATACCGTACTACGTCCATCGTATAAAATATGGTAAACTCTGAAGCTGAAGTTGACTAGCAAATTATGCATTCCAGCAATCCAAATTTTTCTCAAAAACTTGTTTCGTGATATCCTTCTTCTCTAGTTTACACTATTTTTTGTTAGCCATGCAAACTATATCACTGTGTTTCCATGGATGCTTAAAGCTACTAGCCACTAGGTCAGGCCATGGGGTCGAGCAACCATGTTACGCCTTTTCTGTTATGGTACTGGCTGAAACAAACCAAAGGTCCTCATGAGTAAATGCTGACGTTAAAGAAAGCCAAAAGCACAATTGTAAGTAGCTTTAAACCTTTATGGAAACATAGTGAATTCTTATTCTTCAGCTTTCCAATTGTGCACTTTTGTAAACGAGCTAGTTAGCCCATTCAAACTTTTCTGATTTTCTCTGAACTCCCTAATACCACCCCCCTAAATTTCAATTTCCTGATTACCCTGATTTCCTCAAATTTAGCTGCCCCAGTCTTTCTTCAAGGAAATTCAGGAATCAATGATACGGTTGTGGGGAGAATCCCACCTGTGGTTTAATGCGCGTTGACAATATTGGTTGATTGCAAAAAACGAAGTGTTAAAATGGATCTGATTTTACGTTCGTACTTGTAAGAGGGATTTAGATTACTGCGAAGCATCAAACCCCATCAAGTCAGGAGTAGCATTTTGGTGGTGGTTGTGCCACGACCTTGCAAGTGCGCCTGGAAGACGAGCATACATCATGTTCGTCCTTGCAAGGTGCTTTTTGCAGCTTCTCCCAAGCCCATTTTTCCCCATCCGAAGGTCTCGATCCATCCGTAACCAGAAGGATGCTCGGAGAGACGAAAACATTTGTTCGCATTTCTAGGGGACGACTGATTTGTTGTGCTGGGTGAAGGCTGCAGCCTTCGATCGCTTCGCCCCCGCATAAAATGGCCGCAATAGATTTCACAGCCAACACATAGCATGTCCGCCATGTGAATTATTGCGAAAAACCGATAAATCGTTGCAAATTATAAAAAGCGTACTTTCGTTTTGCTCAGTTTGCAGGCCGGAAGGCTCGATACGACTGCGCAGGCGCAAAATCCGTTTTTTGGTGCGGTGCATTATAGGCATTATAGGCGAAAATAAATTTTAACACTAGTTTGCATGTGCATCTCCTTCATTAATGTGTCATGCTTCTGACACATTTCGTGCGTTAAGACAAGTCGCTAGCAAGAATTTTGCGGAGCAATTAGCGCGCTGATTCCATTATCGCGCAACAAGTCCCGATGTGTTTTGCGGAAACAAAATTATCGAGTCTTTGGCGAGATCAGCCTAGGTACCACCGTCTTAGCGAGGCGCAAATGTCTAGGTGGAAAAGGATGATGTTATTGCGGATATCCTCGTGGGATTGAACAGAAACAAGCGTTAAAACCGCTCCAATTATCGCAGACGGATAATATAGCTGCACTATACATGTACGATGCAATTTGCGGGTCCGTATGGATCTCAACCAGAGTTAAATTCTGCGATGTTACATTGTGCAAATTTAGCTGTTTAACAAATGCAAAGAAACTGCACATATTATATATTATACGAGAACGGGGTTTCTCGTAGGCTGGTAGTGATTGGAAGGTGGTTTGGGGCAGTCAATTCAATTCAGTAATTCAGGTGGTAGAGTGGTGTAATCCACCAATCCAAATTATTTGGCAGTTACCACCGCATTAGTCAGGGTAGACACTATCATTGTTAATTGAATGTTACTTTACTTTCCTTTTTCCCCTACTAAATCGTTGTAATATTTTTGTGCTTGGGTAAATTCACCCCCTTCCCCCAACACATGGCACCTCTACTGCTAACTGTGGGTGTATTAACTTAAATTCAATTTCTTGTAGCTCTGTCCTTTGGAAGAAAATTTCCAACATCTGATGGCATGCAAAAACAACCATATAGCGATATTGTTAAGTTAGATTAGAAACAACAAAAACGAAAAAATAAGAAAGGATTAATTCCGACAACTTGGACTGGTGCCATTCTTGCACAGTGTATACTAGACAAACAGAATACATGTAAATATTTTGTGCACATCTGGCGATGGGACTATAAAAAGCTTATTCAATAAAAATATGACTTACCAATAATTCAGCAGTGATTGCATATTTGCCGCTAATGTTTTTATGCGCGATTACAAGCTTGCCTTTGTAGTCCCTGGAAGATTCTAGCAATCACTGCTGAATAATTGGCAAGTTATATTTTCCATTGTCATTTGTTTAAAAACAATGTCATTTGGAAACACTGAAAGTGCATGTATAGGATCTGCTCGAGTTGCAGTTATACCTGACGTCATATGGCCGACACATTTGTTGAATTTGATTAGTGACATTATTCCTCTCCAACTCGGTGAGTCCTGCTCAATGGATTTCGCAGTTATCGACAAGCAGGGTGATCGAAAGTGGGAAACGACTTCCTAGTTCCTGGTACATGTACCTAAAGTGGTATACAAACTCGAAGGTCATTGAAAATGGTCATCGCTGGAACGTGGTTCCGGGCGCCAATTCTTATCTTCCCGCCGCGATATCCACTCGTGCCGTTCGCCAATTTTCTCCAAATATCCACCAACCGATAACAATAATTCATCTTTATCGCCGTGGCTGTTCACCCACGTAAATAAACAAAACTGCAGCCAGGATAAGCCGGGGCACGGCTGAAGTGCCGAAATGCTGCAATAAAACGGTGTAGAGGTTTGGGATGTGGGCTAATCGGTATTTTATGACAAATACGCTAGATCGCTTCTCCACCCCCACCTCACCTTGTCCGAACCACGAAACTTCATCTTAAAAAAGATTCGAACCATCTTAAAATCGAACGCCAGAGATTGGACTTCCAAATCGCCTCCCAGCGAGAACAGCTGCAGTTGTTGTTGTTGGAAATAATCGAACTGGAGGAACTCACCCGGGGAATGTGTGGCCTGTCATGTGATGGGATTGCCGGTGGACATGACGATCTCAGACCTCTGATAGCACGAATTCATCGCCAGACAAAATCCCGCAACAAACATGGCGGCTGCAATAGGCCCCCTGGCGGCGACGTGCATCAACACAATTTCGAATCAAAGTCGAGCTCTGTGAGATTCTAAAGTGATGAGACAACCAGTAAATAATCGTGCCAAGCAAGAATGCAAGGGAACAAGGGAATGCAAACTAGTGAGCCATATGTACTGTATATGGCTCGATACCGTTACTGACAGATATAGTCGTCTCGTCAAAAGAACGAAAATTGTTACAGCCAATCAGAGAGATTCGGCTTATCGATGTACTGCTTCAGGAGGTTCAGCGGAAAGAGGAGAATGGCTGCCATGCCCGATATTATATTGCTGAATGGACGAATCGCAAACAGGAAATTGCATCCTATTGGTCTGAACGACGCCATATTTTCGTTAGTTTGCCGGGACGAATATAGACAATATGGCAAATATAGATTTTAAAACACTACGTTTGCATCGTTTCAAGATATACTATCGTGGGACTGAGATTATTGTGAATATAATTTGGTACAAAAAATTATGGTCCGAAAATGATGACGATTTCGGACATGAAGGGGAAGTCTAAAAATCACCAAAATGCGATGACAATTTTTGGACCTCACATAAGGGCAAAGAACCCTCCACAGCGTAATTATTTTAGAAAGCCGTTTTTTCATTCTTTTTTATCACGAAGTGTAGGATATTTTTTATTTTACTTTTATTACTGCTTCCCCTTTCCAAAATCTTGAACACTGACAATCTCGTAGAGTATTTACTTATCCGCTAATGTAAAAAATAATCGAATGCCATGTGTACATTAAAACCGTGAAGGCTTTCAACCGTTAACGTCAGTGAAGTTTCATTTAACCTAAGTTACACTGCAGAATTGCAATGAGCCATATTCTTGTCATCAACCCAGAATAAAAAATCTTATTGATTAGGGGATTTCGCCGTCTTGGTGACGTCCCTTGATGCAGCATGACCCTCAGTGTGTCCCTTTCGTCTGTTTGTATTCATTTTTTTGAGTGGTTTTTCATCAAAAACATATTGTCAGATGTAACGGGGCATGGGGAGATGCTGCTCGGTGGGAATGTCATTGGAGATTAGGCGTGACAGCACTGTACAGGTGTGATGTTGAACGGTAGAAATGATTTTGCGCCCATATGGGTGACACGAATACATTACAATACCAAGGTTGCCTTCTACATATACATAAGTTATTTGAAACATGACAGTGTCAAATCTCGATTATGAGATACCAAATATAAGGCACGCGAGGCATAAATTAAAGGTTGCCTTTCACGGCGAGTAATTTATGATGTTCATGGCATCAGTACGTTTTACTAAAGCTGTTGGCCTTTCTCTCATTCCACTCCTGGCTGTATGCCACTGATAAATTTAATGTCAGTTTTAGCACGCTAGACAGTTCAGCGTACTACAGGGTGCCTACTCGATTCCATTTTTTCAAAGGCTGCCATAAACACAATTAAGGTTGTTTGAAAGGGTTTGTTTACCATGAAAAAATCTTTTACACACCTGGGGTTTAATAAATCAATACAAACGATATATTTATTTCTCACTATGTAGAATTTTTCATCCACCGTTGCCTTCGACGATTCATAAAGTCGTGAATTACGCTGTTTATTAATAAAAAAAAGAATTTTTCAGCGTAATTTACGACTTCAAGTATCGTCGAAAGCAGCAGTGGACTAAAAATTCTACGGTGTGAGAATTAAATTTAACGTTTGTATTAATTTGTTAAACTCCAGATGTGTAAATAGCACGGTAGTGATTTCATGCTAGCAGTGATTGCCCATGCGCAGGGGCAACGAAATAAAAAATCACGTTTTTACTGATTGAAATGACTACCATGACCCGAGTTTCATGTCATGACTTTTTGCTGTTTGCTGTTGCTGTTGCTGCGTGTTTGCTGATAAAGTCATCGAGTAGACAACCTGCACTAGCTGCCGTACTAGAGATGCGAGAATCAACATCAATAATTCTGCTTTCGGGCCATCCATCCATGAAAAGTTGACAAGTCGGCCCTGGCAGCGACACATACATTTTTAATGAAGAAACGATGCTTATGGTCAAGCCGCCAAATCTTGAAGTCATCACTCGAGAACTAATCGATAGTTGCGACATGGAGCATGTCCAGGTCGGAAAAAACGCCCAGTGACACATGCGCAGTAGCTTTCGATTACGATCGTTACTTAATTAATACCTCTGGTTTGGCATTGAATCAGGGTTGCCAAATGCGTCTGCACATGCGGACCAGCCGACCTTAGACAAAATCAAAGAAACCCATTAGCAGACATTGAACGAGTTAGCAATGTGGAGACATGACGTCACTGGCAGCACATGCGTCCGATTGTGAGCATCCATTATTACTCAAGTTTTCGCTGAGATCTTAAAGTGAGTCCATGTATGTGCATATTGCTCGAGCATTGGCCCACCCCCACATAACACAGGCGTACAGATTGGATCCCTACAAGGAACGGCTAAAAATGGCTCCAGATGACAGCTAGATCAATTTCGGTCAATGATAAAATCGTCGTTGAACCTAGACCTATATTTACGAAAAGAAAAGCTTTTACATCACGGTTTTACATCCTCCTCCACTGTGCATCAGAGTGCATGGCAATTAGTGGTCGTCCATTAATGACTACGAATTTCAGCATTCCATCTATCCGCTATTTGATTGCCCACGCGGGGGTTCATTTTCATGCATTCTCCGAGGTTTAAAAAAATATTTCTGGTGTATTTGTTGAGCACTTAACCCAGTTAACGAGTTAGTGGAATTGTATTTACACTACATCTTCATGTCCGGAATGCGTGCACAAGAGGATTGATCTGTGGGTCTAGATAAGTGTCAGACATGGTGTGCGATGCCGTTTCCCACGAGAGGATAGACAGAACCTAGATTTACTCAGGATTGGATATTGTTTGTGTTGTTTGTGGCAGTCCAAAACGGACAGCAAATCTGCCAGTGCGGACCCACTGTTCGATTGCTGTGCCTTGTAGACACAGCTAACCATGTTTTATACCCATAAGCACTACAACTGCACATATTATTCACATTTGTTTTTCCCCATACAATTGCTGACGGCTTGACAGACACAATTTACAAAATTGTGTTTATAAATAGCAGCGTCTAAAAATGTGCTACTGGGTAATCGGCCATCATGCATCGTGACACGTGGGGTTAACAGTTTCTCATGCTTCAAGGATGCCAGTTTCACGCAAACACGCATACGCGTGCTTTTCTCCACAATATCGTTGATGCACGTATGGCATTTTCCCGGTCCAGTGCTTTAATTTGCATTTACATGCAAGGTTCAGCACATCCTTACATCCGCCCTATTTGACCGGCCCTGCTGGCGTGCCAATGGCAGTTTAGGGCGTTCGTGTTGGAGGCATCCAGGCCTCACGTAGACAATTCCCAAATGAGGTTTTTCCATAAATCGACATATTTGAAAGTGAGCGAAACCAAGGCCATCGTCCCACCTAGCCGTTGAACACATTCACCGTATCACGTTCGGAATCTTTCCAGAATTTAGAGGCCCTGAGCAGCGCTTTGGATGCTGGCGTAAATTTGGCACTCAAAACGTCGTAATGTTCTACAAATTACGCCATAGATTTGCGCAAAAACGCTGAAAATCCTTGCCTAATTGAGAGCGCCATCCAACACACCCATTACTTTTATGGCATAATCGTTATGGTTGCGACGTGCTGGCTAAGGTTTTCAGCTGCTACGACGGACCAAGGTTGGGCCTTTCAAAGGTCAGAAGAATTATCAATTATTTGAAACGTTGCCATGCTTTCAGATCAGCATGAAAAGATTAGGCTGGCACTGCGCGGTGCAAATGTCACTATAATTGAAGACTTGAAATCCAAAAGGATCAAAGAGTCCAAAAAAAAAAATCTGAAAAACCACACATACATGTATTACATGTCCAGTTTTGGGCAAAATTGAGGTAGACGTGTCTTCTGAATCACATTGGGGGTAATGTGGGCCTGACTATGTTGTGTGCTTACGGTCAATGAGAAGATAATGGTAATTTCAATACACCTGTACAGTATACTTGCATAACCAATGGTTGGTGCAATTAAGTCTTTGTACACGGACATATGCCATTTTTGTAATGGTGTGCTGTTTAAATCTGGTCGGAGCATCACCTTATGCTGTTTTAAATAAAATATAAGTTGTACGCACATGTAAAACTTAAAAAAGAAAGCAAAATTTTTAGAAATAATCAGGGTTTTACAAAAAGTTGATTCTGAACAATTTAATAAGTGGCTTTAAACAAAAGATGTTATCAAATTACTGTAGGTTCTGTTTGATGCTTTGTGTGAGCAGTTCCCAATATCATATTTCAAACGAATTTTGCATGCGGAAGCACTATTTCAGACAGGAAGCGCTGCTACAGTATTGTACATTACGCTATTTGCATTATTCATGAAGAACAGAGGTACACTGTATATCAATATTATGCAATGGTTTTGTTCTGGCGTGTGCGCCAAAGTTAATTTGAAATTTTCCGTTGTCTGGAACATTTTCGCATAATTTATTGGGCATTTCGATTCAAGAAGGCTATGATATTATCTAAGAAGACAAGGACGGGTGACTGTATCCAACTGTTTTGCACGGTGTTTGAACAGTAACTTGGTTAACCTTCAATAACAAACCTACATTAAAATACATTTGTATTTCGTCCAGACTAACCATCTTTAAGAACCATCGTTTCAAAGTTGCATACGTGACATGCATAATGAACATTAACACAAAAACTGTAAAACAAACAGGCTTGATGCATGCTTATGTATTTGCACATCGCTTTCTCTTCCGTTTAAGCGCCGGAAAGGGTAATTTTATGAATAATTCTAGCTATTCATCATTAATGCATTTTCCGGAATTTTTTATTCCATGCGGAAGGGCCTGCACATACATGAATACAAAAGATCGCATGGGGAACCAAACTAACTATTAATTAAAATAGACTAATTAAGGCAACACAAATAGACGTTGGTGCTACTAGGTTCACTTTTATTATTGATTTACTCATGCAAATGCGAGCAAGCTTACAACCAACTCAAGTATGCTGTACAGCACTTTAATATAATGCCGATATTCATTGTCTCGCAAAAAACAACAACAGCGCAATTAATGAAATAAGAAAACGTTGAAGTGCGATGCCATAAACATTTACAAAAAAACGTCTTGCAGCCCAGTACAGGAGACGCCATACAGGAGATGTAAACAGTGGCGTGTTCTAATAGCTAATTTCATTGGAAATAATAAATTGTACAGAGACATGACAATGTTGGTCTATAACTCTATATAAGGAAGGCCACAATTTTTGCCCTAGAGCCATGTTTAGTCCAAGGCAGCATGTGACTGTAAATAATAACTCGAGAGCTATTTTGAAATATCATAAATTTCCTCCCCGAAGGAGCTGAAATTAATAAGAGTAAAAACCAGCGTTCACGAAGCAGCTCTGCATGGACTTTCGCTCATATTCTTTCGCAATTTCCCAAAACAGCAGGAGTTCACATATAAAAATGATCATTGCATACAGCATAGATTGCATTCAAAATACTGCTGTGCATGTTCTTTATTTTACGCAATCCTAGAAAAAGCATTTCGTCCACAAACTGAATGTTTACAAGGAAAATTGCTATTCATAATTTTTCTTGTAAAATGAGCAAACCTGTCGGTGAGATGGTTTACAAGCTCCACCTTCAAGATCAAACTTCGCTTCACAAATACTAAATAGACATTCGTGCTTCAGACGATATACTGCATGGACTTCGATCCTACTGTTGTTTACTGTGCAAAAATGCCAGAGAAAGATCAATTCTTTGTTTTTTAACAGACGCAGCCACGTATCGAGCTTTCATCTGGTTTCATCATAAATCTTTTGTTAAATATTGTTTCAAATGGCAAAACTGAAAAATACGTAATGCATTGGTTGATCATACATGTATATAAATGTGAAACGGAATTCTGCAGTAAATGCAATACATGAAATGCTACATGCAAGCTTATTTTGCATAAAATTTGTTTCATATTTACTGTGACTTTTCTGCATACTGTTACGGTGATTTTCTGAAAATGTCTTCGCTATTTTTGTGAAGAATTTTACGACATCTGAGAAAAAATGGTCCAAGATAATTTTCTCAACAATTATATCTGGAGAAATTAATGCATAAGAAACCGCATACATCATTGAAGAAGGAAGCCTTAAGACAAAGTGTAACTTTTCTGCACAAATTCATGGAGCCATATTTCTGCAAAGGGTTTCCAGCAGTGCAGCCAGAATATATTAATTTACAGTTCTGAGTGTACGCTCATAAACATGCTAATACATAGCTGCAGATTTTGCCCTGACATCTTTTGCATTCAGAATGCTGTCAAATTCTAAATTTCTGCAGGAATCTGTACATGCAATTTTTCTGCACACCATTTCTGTTTGGGTACATGGCAGCAACGACTACATTTTTGCCTTATCTTTCAAATTTAGACAACCTGACCAGGCTTCAGAGGTGGCCATATCTCAATTCAATAGCAATTTACACTGACACTTTAAACTTGTTACTCCTAATTGGGAGCTGGGCAGCGGCTTCATGATTGACAACAGTTCACCTGAACTTTCTGTTAAATGACATCTTCTCATGTCCTCGTAGTAGAAATGCACTTGCACAGTACATAAGACTTTTTCGCTATAGTTTTCCTTCCATGATAGCTGTACAAACGGGTAAATGATTTTTTATTCAGACTAGGTTGAAAAACCCAAAGCCAAGACACGGATTCATTACAGCTTCATCGACCATTGGTGCAAATTGCATAAAGTGGCTCGACCACTCCGTGGCATTTATTCGCCAGCTTTTAAAGTTAACAAATAACGTTCTCGAGATAAATGAGCTCGCTCATAAATCCAACGTGGTGCAATTAATTCACATTTATGTCCCATGCCTCAAGATGTTCTAATTTCCTGTCGCGCTACTCTGACGTTTTTAATATAACATGTTACGCTGCTACTTTATATTAAAAGCATGGTTGGATGAATCCCTTTTCGCCACACTGCCTTCGCCTAATGTTTTTGGGTTCATTCTTCATAAATGTTGAAAAATGGCATCCGAAAGACCGCGTAGAGGGATATCTTCCGTGGTAGTGGCTGCGTAGTTTTTTCTTTGAAAAATTGCGTCTTTGGGGCATGCTGTGGACACAAATCCCTTGGAATGGACGTGAAAGCAAAAGACAGCTGGGTCACGCTCAAAAACATTACACCGGCTTCTCAAAATCCTGTTATAAAAGCAGTCCTATTACTCCCCCTGCCAGCTGTACAACGGCATTTCGTATACTATACAGACGATGTGCAATGACAGAGATAAGCTCTTGGCAGAACCCATTGAGCAACTAAAATGATTTAAACTTTTCGAGAAAACGAAAAGCACTCCGTACAGAGCTTTCCATTAACTAGCGTACAGAGAAAGTAGTTTACAAGTAGGAGGCAAAGAAAATCATAAACATTATACATGAATGAAGAGAATTTACTTGATCACTTATCGGTACACTGCCTGTAAACGCATCGTCATTATAGTAAAAAAAATGCTGGTAATCTCAAATAATGTGAAATTTGCAGATATTTGTTACCAGTACATACCAGTAAGTGAATATCATGTGGTATATTAGGTATTCTGAAACGCAGCAGAACATCATGAGTAATCTGCATCATTTTAGGGATAAAGAAGAGAAAGAGGACACGCATAAAGAAAAAAAAATAATTCAATGAAGCTGCCCATCCGCCAGACAGCCACTGCCAGCCTACGAGCTGTTAGGAGAAGCCCAATTACTCATTGCGTCTATGGCGAAGCAGGGCATAGTCTGAAGTGCAGCCAAGAAACACCCCTGCTGTTCCGTTTCGATGCATAAAGGCACTCCATTAAATTATTCATCGTTGCTTGCTTGCATCGTGTCCAAAAGCACATCGTGTCCAAGATAACTTTTTGCATAGGAAAGCTTTAGAAAAATGACGGAAAATTTCCATTCCTCAGCAGGGATTAATCAACGTTTCGGAGAGGGAAAATCGATAAGTTGACAACGACGAAAGGGGTTGCAAGAGTTGAGTTTCCTTAAAACGCCACTAATGGATGATCCCATTAGCCGAACGAGTTTTCAAACCAGCTTTTTGGGTATGCATTTATTGACTGTGTGCCATCCTCTATTAGCGTGGTCCAGAAAGCCCCGGTGTTACGCACCACGGTTATTCACCTTGCATACTTTCATTAGCACGAATGACCACCACCCACGCAGATGTACTTAGAAATGCCTCTATTATTTGCATCGTGAGTTATCCTTCTGTCGCAGGATTTCGCTCCACACCACATCGGGGTGATAAAATATGCACGCACGCTGAAATATTCACGACGAAGAAAGGCGTCAACTTTCACGAAATCATAACGCATTTAGAGCATATTTTGAGTATTGATTTTCGGCTCCCTGATGACGTGAAATATGGATCCTGGCGGTGACGTCGAGGCAAAGAGGTTTGCATCAAAATTTATCCAAAACGTGCGACTGTGCTCGAGGAAGGGGTTTTAGCGAGATTCCATCCGACCAACGTTGATCAATTCTTCCGAGTTTTGTAGGGAAATTCCTGGGTCCCATCTTGAGCCCATGGGTAAAGTATGATAGCACCCCTTTTAACGCGTGGGATGTTGCTTTCCCATGGAGTCTAAAATTGCCAGTGATGGATTGGGTGGAAAATGCATGGGATGAAAGACTCGGCTCATCGGCTGAGATCTTCGAGTCGCTATTTATTACCATAAAGCCGAACATTGTGAAGCTGACACGTGCGCCTGATATGATAAACAACCTCATTTGCCATTACACGTGTATCTAATTTCATTCTTCCGCCCCAGCAACCACCTTTAGGATATCCGAGCCCCAGCTATGGTAACGATGACTGGCGGATGGGCCCCCATGCTTATTCGCTGGAAACGAATAATAGGAACAATAATTGCGGACGATGATGCTTGACGAATTTCGTTTGAAATGTAACATTATTTTTCAAACTGTGTATGGAAGACGTTCACCAAAAATAGAACGTTTAAGTTGATCTCATATCGGCTTGTAATCAATTTTAGTCCGAACTGGACACACCCCCTCATGGACGTCATATTTTGCTATACATGGTTCGTTGCGAGGCATATTAGTGCACTCTTAAAAAACCTGGGCTATATCTGTAGAATCTATAGAGGTCAACAGGCTGCTACACCGGGGGAACCTCGGGAATAACATTTGCTATATAAGTAAAGACTTTCAAGTTAAAAATTAAAAAAATGCAGTGTTCACAGCACAACATTTGCATATTTCGACATAGCAATGCCAATATCAGTTTTAAATTTTCGCCTCGACTCAGCCATAACAACATGAGAAGCCAACCCATTTTGACGGATCTAACGCATTTGTAGATCATAAAGGACCTGTTAGCTACGAGTACACTCTAATGCATTATAAATTCGTGGAGATCCATCTGCATGCTGTATTTACCTGACGTTGCTATCAATATTTTAATGTATAAAAAGAAATTGTACACGCATTAATTTCCAAGCTCAAGACATACTTCTTAACAATCAAAAGTGTTGTGCCACAGCAAATTTTAAGACCTCGTACGAATTTCCCTGAATTTTCCAGGTCCTCAATTTTCATTTTTACAGACATTCCGACACCCAGATCAATGTGCATTATTAATAGCGTCAATCCGCATTACCTGACACGCGCTGCATTAAATATGAGGCAGAATTCTTCATGGAATCAATTCACCGAGCAACAAATAAATTTAATTTCCGCTCACACGTTGTTATCAAATGCAACGCATGCGGTCCTGACCTTTACCACAAATTCTGCAATCCCTCGTGGTTTCACATCAGTGTATGTCGGTGGTGAGTTTTGGACCTTTACAGACCACACCTACAGCATTGGCGTACCTCTGGGGCCCAGTCAATCTGAGGCCGCTTCATCATGCTTGGTGCAATGGCAGACCGAGATTTAAATATAGCCGGAAACTTTCCAGAATTGCCCACAACTCATGCCCTAGCTCGAGTCAGTTTTTCTCGTTTTCTGCGCTGAATTACCTCGCAGTAATGAGTGTTCTTAAAACCCGCTTTCTGTTCCCAACGAGGCATTTCTGGGAAATGCATGAGTCCCCCTATGCAAAACAAGCTTATTATGGCCGCCCTGTCGTGGGCTCATCCGAGCGCAAAAAATGACAAAACGTTGTAACGAATGAATTCATCGGTGCAAAAGTTTTCTTTTCCAAGAAACATACATTTCGTGATGTACGTGTTGTTATACCGTCTGGCATCGTGCTACGCAGCATCGTAATTAAGCACGTACGATTTTCTAAAAGTAACACGCAACCACTTAGCCCATCAAGCGCTGGCTGGCTAATCAGTGAGCTGTCATCCGTGGGGCTAAAAATAAGAGCCTTTTATACTTTAATCAATCGAAACTATCTAGTTCGATAGTCTCGGATACTTAAAACTAAGTTTAAAAAATTCAACCCAAATGCAGTTCAACGCAGGCAATCCCTGCTAGCACCAAAGTGCTCCGTCTTTTCAGGCGCCATGGATAGCCCATCGTGAATATTAAAAAATTCCAAGCATGCTCTAAATTTGATCACTGTATGGAGCACGTCCAACAACCGATGGCGAGGAGATCGATACTGGCAACGTAAATGCTAAAAAAGACGTCGTCGAAGGAGAATTTGCGAGTTGGCTACGGTGCCGAGTCGAAACGATTGAACACTGTGCGCTAAATTCACGCTGAATGTCGGAATGTTTTACCAATTTCAGAAAATGCATGAAAGAGAAAAGACTAAAAAGGAGCAAACTGCTGGGTCGCGTCAACTGCCATAGTTTGGCATGTCGGAAAATGTAAAATGCAAGCAATAGAAAATGTTGAGGATGACATCAACATGAGACCATTGAAAGATATTTTGCAATGAAACGTTTACAACATAAATTTTAAATGTGAGACACATGCTATAAAACACATCATTTATCATCATGTCGAGAATCGACATTCAACAGCCAAAACTGCAACTACCTTTAAAATATTTTTGGTTAATTTGAGAAATTTCGATTCAACGTCGAATTTTCAGAAAATTCGATGCACGATGCATTTAGGAACAATCACTGATCAGATTACAAAATATAATATCTTTCTCAAAATACAAGTATCTATCTTTTAGTAGGAGAATCTAGATTGTATGAACCCTCCTCAACCTAGCAATTAAACATCCCATCTACTTGACTTTGTCAACATGTAGGCTTCAGCGGCGCATTATCTTTCACAGGCATCGATTACATTCCTCTCAAGCTTAATTAACAATTTCCATTATGATTTACCATAAATAAAAAACATCTTAATGAACATATGCTGGAAGAAAACAAATGTATTCCAGGAATATTCAATCGAATGGGGAAAAATACGCACGTATATCTATATACATGTATATACAGTACATATATTATGGTGGATAAAAACATAATGATGAATTCTAAGGCATGCTTTCCATCCATGGGATCCTATTTCTCTTTTGAATGAAATTGAATATCGTAGATAAATTTATAAGAATTCGCCTTACTTATTCACGTGAAACTTTCAATTTCCTGGAATGTTTGCATTTGTGCGTTGGAAACTAGCAATGGTTTCATTCCTTAAAAATAAATTTTTCATTACAACCGATTTGGACCACGAAGACATGAAATAATCTCGGGCTTCCTTTCGCATTAGGCGGTTTTTCAATATTTGCACGTTGCCTAATTGCTTCCTTTTTCCTATCTCTCCTAATCACGCATCCATGCCCTTCATCACAGCTGAAAAATCTGCCTTTTTTACGTGACAATTTCAGACTCATTTTTCTTCCAAAGGGCTTAGGCTGTTCAACGCCATTCCTGGGGCAGACTAAAGGCTATTCATTTCTTACACCCGTTCTCTACTGAGCTACGCGTGAACATAATGCCTAATTTGATTCGCAATTGATTACAAGTAATGTAATAAAAACAAAACGCTCAGCAATAAAGCTTAAAATCCATTTCTTTCAGGCGTGAAATCGATCCTCGCACATCCGCAGACAGACAAGATTGATGGATGCCTAGTTTTTATACAGATTCCTCCAATCAATACTATATAAATAGGCATAATGATTTTTTAATGCCCATTGATACAACTGGGGGAGGGTCGATCGCATGCTGCATATCTTATGAACTGACCAATCCTGGGTGGAATAAGTTAATATGGTCCATATCTGGACCTACTACATATGCGCGTAACCTATTCCATGTATGGTTAGACCAGAAATTGGTCACAAATGGACCTATATACATTTTAACACATTTTAAGACCATATAATTCCTTTCATATCCATATACACGTTCACTGTATGCTGTATGCTGTTCACTGTAATACTGTTTGACTAGCAACGTAACAAACACGACGCTACTGTAGATGCCATAAATGGTATCATAATTGGTATTAATTAAGTCATGAAATAAATTTACCTTATATAGTAGTTCGTGCAGCCATACAGTACATCTATATGGCCCTATTTAGTGCTCTCTCATATGGCTCAAAGCCATACATGGTCTTATACTTTCACGTGTATGGCATATTTAACTTTTCCACCAGGGAGGCTCATCTGCCAGATATGGAATCCAGTAGCAGAGTATTTACATAACAGCATATCCATCTGGCAGACGATACCATTCGATTTCACTTCTTCGGGCAATAATATTAAATAAAAGAGTTTTTTTGCGTGTTTAAATCCATGTATTTATGACGAAAAGTTTCTCCTTCTCGAAGAAAAACACATTTAGCTAGTTTTTATCTGGCTTAAAATAGCTCCTGTAGCTGTTATGACATCCATTTATTGGTGAAACAACAATAGACCCAGCCTCATTTTCCTCTAAGGCGAGCAGACACTGGCATTAAACATTCAACTACAGCTGCTTTCATAACTGTGCGAAAATGAATAATTTATCTCCAACTTGCTGTTCGCGCAAGCACTGTTGTTTTTACTCCTTTTCGAATATTGTTA
This sequence comes from Cylindroiulus punctatus, assembly GCA_034695085.1. Lineage (NCBI taxonomy): Eukaryota > Metazoa > Arthropoda > Diplopoda > Julida > Julidae > Cylindroiulus > Cylindroiulus punctatus. Next base: position 67,953 of record JAQFYZ010000079.1, read on the forward strand.
GTGTCGGCGCTTAAACAAATCTTTATCTCAAGGTTTAACCCCTGAATCTAAAAGGGGCTCCAGGCGACCTTTTCAAATGAATGCGGGTCTTTAGAGTGCTGCTAGGCGCAGTAAAATAGTTCCACCACTGCATGACACTCTTTCCTAGTACTGAAAAGTCCACAATTTTATCGCTTATTTTTCACGCCATTTATTTGAAATCTTAAACGCGACTCAAACTAAGTCATCAAGGATTTCGTCTCGACTATAAAAATGGTTGGTTTTACGTTTAGCCCATTAAGGAGATTACAAAGTTGGATGTGTCCATAGAAGAGATTTTTCCATAGTAGCATCGGTCAAGAGAGGGCATGAAAATGTAATGCGCAGTATATCGTTAATGTCGATGCCACTGCCATCTATGAAACTAGAAACTGTACCTCCAATCAGTCCAATGCAAAAGTTTGCGTCTTCTGAGTAAACAAAGAAAAATACGAGCGTATCAGTGACCTGTAGCTCGAAATATTGTTTACACTTTCCCCTATGTTTATATGTATGCGTTTTGATTTTTTTTCACATTCATTCATTCCGTGGCCACAAGGTGACAGAGCCTGTGTACAAATATGAGGAATGTGCGTACAAGCAATTAAAATATTTCGATCTATCATATATGCCCTTAAACACATAACTGGTCCGATATATTTATTATTTATTTTTATTTGTTTGCGCAGGGCATGTCTTTTAAAACTAGCTACCACACTAAAAGCTCCACGAGAATATACAGTATGTATCAAGAGTCAGAGGGCATGACAGGTGGTATAGAACGTGTGAAATTCAACCTGAACGAACTCAAAACAGTCACAAATTCGTTTAGTTGTCACTACTGTCCAGTATCGATTTCCTCAAAGACGCTGACCGAATGTCGCTTCTAATTCCTGAGATTAAGGTGAGATTTTGCAGAGAAATCTTGCCTCAACATGGTCGACTGAACATTCATTACGTCGGCCACCTCAGGCATCTCAAAGTAAAACCTCCAAAACGCGCAAAACGTATTCGTTTCAATCTCAATTTCAGAATTTAAACGCATTAGTACGTTCGCAAAAGACTTCACTTGGACCAATTACAAAATTCAAAGCTCGTGTTTACGTATTTGAAACCTCGCTTAGAACTGGAGCGCCTTTGGCAGTTGTTATTAGATCGTCTTGACAGATTAATGCGATGAAAAGCGCCTGTCCTATGGCACTACCTTCCCACATTCCCCACAGGGTCTTCAAATGCATCTTCCGAGTGAAATTATATTTTCCTACTTAGCGGTTTTTGGGCCGTTGCCATCTTAGTATACGATTTCTTGGCAAGGCGCTTCATTTTCAGAGCTTTCGAATATGGAAAAGCATTCATAAACAAACCCAAATGAGAAAATAAACCTTAAAGATGTGGCAAATAATTGGACAATAAAACTGCGTCGATGTCACCCAATTATCGGTAATATTACCAAAAACCGTGGATGTCCCATTCCGAATTCGATAAAATCAACGCATATGTACATGGAATAGGTTGCGCAATGAAATTGGATTCAAAATTGATTTCAAAATTGCTTATAGCTGAAATTTGGGAATATAGGAAAGAAAGAAAATGGGATAAAAACATTTTAAGTAGGGATGACATGAAAGGGTTGTACGGGTCTATATTTTCCCAGCCATATTGCTTTCTTTCCCTGATTTTCATGGCCTGTTCAAATGCAATTTAAACTCGATATAAACGCTTTCTTTTATCCCATTCTGTGGCTCAAACTCAATAATTTCGAATGTTGACAGAGCAATTTTTTTTTCAAAATAACTCTTTGATAATACGAATTCACTGGAGTAAAGAGTAACATGCGCTGACAGCACATCAGCAATTTTTAGCTGTTTGTTTCCATCAGATTGAATCCATGAACCGAAATTAAAAGCTGCCAGTTAGGAAAATGCAAGACCCAACCATATCCTCTTATTTCTATGTCTTCACATATACAAGCAGGTTAATCGAGTCGCGTTTGAGATGTATAGTTATATAGTTATTTAGTCGAGTAGCGTTATACAGTTAAAACAATGCCTTATAAATTGCACTTTTAATTACAATGAGCATTAATGACAGGCCATAACATTGCGTGTCTGTCGTGCCTCCGCAAGCATGTGCACTATGCACTAATTGCGAATTTAACAAGTAATGTGAAGGATGGGCTCCCTGGTATAACCATCATTCCACTAATCATAGCCACTGATCACCACATGTGTGCATTTGCTACAAATATACGACACTTGAATATCGTTCGTTTTCACTTACCTACCTAAGCAAATCAATTCGATAAAATTTCTTTTCATACAGTACAATGTTAACTAGGATTTTACTCTGTAATCAGACATTGAAGATAAATGTAATTGAGCTTTTTCCATTAGAACTGCATTAGCAGAACTCAGCAGAATCGAAAACGATGAGACGTGTCGCTCGAAGGTTTAATTTACCTTTTTCAGATTACAACTAATCCTGTTTACTCTTTTAAGGAAATAGGTTTCATCCCTCACAAAGTGCATACATTATGCTCATCCACAATTTGTGAGTTACCCACAAAAACCGTTTACACTCAATATTTTATGCAGTTTTTACTAAGGAGCCTCGAACAATGTTTTGTTCTGAAATTTAGTGAGGTATAAATAATGAATACGCAGCTGTAAGAAAATTGCATACGTAACGAAATTGGCTGATGGGCTCCCCTTTACATTAATTCATCGGAAAATACGAAGAAGAAACAAGAAAAATATTAATTTAAAACTTGCGCCACTACACTGAATGTTGCACGTTAAGGCACTATACAGGTAAACACATGTAGGGTTAGAAAGTCTCGGGAATATGTTTGCAGAGCATAATCTAAATAAGTCAAGAATGCAAACATCACTAGGGAAATTCTTCTTCTTAAAATGCAAAAAAATTGTTATTACAGTACTCGCGTTTGTTATTATTCGTATCTTGTTAAACCCGTTGTGGTTTCGTGCCTATAAGGGTCTCCGCAAAAATGGGGTAATTTTTAATGTTCTTTATATGGGCGCTAGTGGCGCCATTTTCCCATAAAAAGGCGGATTATCTTACTCCAGAGTGTTTATGCATCCTGAAAGCATCTAGGCTAATTTTAATTTTTGGCACCTCTCGCCAGCTAGAAGGCCTCTTTTAATTGGTCCAAAATTATCTTTTTGGCATTTCATGAAAAAAAAAGAAACGAACACAGCTAACATAATTTACGACGCTTGCGCATAAAGCGTGTTATTCTACGCCACGGTTGAAATGCTATACAGACGTAACTCGACCAGAAAGTAAATGTCGACACAAATTGACGCTCTTAATACGTCCCAATTATTCATTTCGGTCTCCAGGAGGAATTAGTCGGGAAAAGCGTTCTGTAATTCGTCCAAATCTGGGATTACTCGAATGATCATTTCAGTTTTACGCTGAGCGACCCAAAAAGGGATCAATTTTCTGTAAATGAGCGCTACGCAAATAGCAGGCTTGAGAAACGAGTGAAATTAAAAATGTGCATGGTTAATCATTTTACGCATTAACACATCCATCATTCGTGCAAACGCTTCCCTCGCCGAATTAGCCAGATGTATTTACGATTAGTAAAGCGCTGCCTATTTTCGTGGCTTTAACCGTCTCAGACACTGAATTATATGAAATTAAAACGTGTCTCATTTCAAATTACTTCAGGCATTCATTACCATATGATGGCTCGACTGTGCAGACATGCTGGGTCGATTAAGACCAATTACAGAAGACGAGTTAATGAAACCAACACTCATAACCCCGACTTTCAAGTTTATACATGGTGATCATAAAGTCCTATCAAGACCAAATTTTGAATAAGATAGAAGAAATCCTTAAATGTTTCATAACATGCATACTTGGTTCACAAGAAGTACTAGGGTAGGACTTGATAATCATCATGTATTACTCTCTCTGCAACTTTGAACTCGAACTTAACTAGCATGTGTGCACTCAGTCTTAACTGGGTGTCAGTGGACACACGGTACCTGTAGCGAAGAAAATCTAGGTCGTATAAATGCTAGAAAAATAGCGCGCAAATGTTTCTCATGTTTATTCACAACATAAAATTATTCCTGTCATTAAGGCACCAACTCAACGACGCATCAACATAGCATTGGAATAAATTTACGTTGATTATGTAAAGGTGTGAGCTGTTTCTTAACGATGGCACTGCATGCAAATCTAGGTCTTTTCTGCAGGCGCCATCACGTAGCAGAAATTTCAACCATTGCAATATCAACTAGTGTGATTTTTCCATTTATCTATTTCATTGGAAATGATCGTGAATTTAGTTTAATTTCAAAGCCAACATTCAAGTACACAAGAATGACACCTTCCTAGTTATCGGACTTTATCCTACTCTGTATACGATGTGTTTAACCTCAGTTAACGTAACCTAGCTTCAACTAACCTGACTATGTAATTTTTGAACTTACTGCCCCTCAAACGGGCAATCACTGCAAGCTTACGACCCGTTAGGAGGAGCCCACTTTAAGGCGCAGTACAATACCATTTTAAGGACTTAAAATAAGAAATGCGAGGAAAGTGATCAGTCAGTATTCACAAATACTCTACAACAGTTAGTTGTTTATAAGATTCAATAATATTTGCTTATAACATAATGATTATTTTACCTACATTGGATAAAAGGACTTCATTCTGATAAGCAGTTTATGGGTCACTGCAGTCAGAAAAAAATTTAGGATGGAAGAAAGAAAACATAAAGGGTATTCAACCCTGCGGCCAAAGCCGCATTTCCTGTGTCAAATCATGTCTAAGTCTACACGATCATGTCATGCAAATATTTTTACCACTAATGCGCTCTACATGTTTACCAGAAGTTGCCAACATTTCCCTTTGTTAAGATTGTCTGCCCATTTTCCCAACCAACTGCGTTCGTTACGATTTTAATTACAACTACGACTGTTGCCACCGCCATTAAAACTGTCTTAAAACAAAGAGTTCGACACTGACGTGAAACTGAAAGTCTCAAGAATCGATTAAATTGAAGGGACTCATTAGCTGCGCTCGTGCACTATCCTTTGCTCTAGACTTCTTAATGCCTTTTCTAAATCAAATGTTCGCATTATTTTTACAGCTAATGACTGCTTGCAGTACATGATCACGGGAAGCAGCCTGCTGAAAATCCGTTCCAGTTCCAGGCAGTATCACAGGTTTTTCACCTTGGCAGAAGACCTTTCAGCTTTACGATGGACACCGACTTCCAAAAAATCTACCAAAGCCCTTCGTAAGTCATTCGTTCCACATCTTTCGATATTCCCCCTTTTCACCCTTAAAACGTAATTGATTATGGGATTATTGCCTAAGCTTCAAGGCGATAAGACAGCACTTAATTTCTCGAAACTAAAGCCGGAGACGCTCTTGAAAGACGGTTCACGAGGCATTTTTTATAAGTCAGCGCTCGAATAAATTTGGTACCAATTAATGCAACCGTCGAACCTTTGTTGCAATTTGCAAATGCAATTATGCAAACATCTGGAGCAGGAATTTGAACTCAACTGACTTTTGTCTCTTGTTGTGGAAACTATATTACCGTTCAGTCGTGCTTAATTTGGGGCATTTGAAACAAAGAAAGCCGGGTAGTGTCTAATGAAGTTGCAAAGTATATTGAAATTCATCGTTGCAAATGTGTCCACCCAGTGTCTGCCTGTCTGAACGAAGCACATTGACATTACAAATGCTTTTAAAAAACCTCAACAAACTTAAATACATTCCAGAGTATACCTGAACCGGTACACTAACAAAAAGCTTCGAAAACATGTGTAATACACAATATTGTCAGTCCCTGCTCAAAATTCAACGGTCCCTAACAGCCAGACAATCACAGTCAGCATGCGAGCCATGAAGCTTGACAATTGCTCATACAGGTTTAGTCTGAAGGAGTAGAGTTAAAATAAAAAACTTTTACTTTTGGAGCAGATACTGTACTGTATATTGTAGTACAATCTACATGTATATCGACGATATGACGCATAAAGCATGCAATCGAAACTCTCGAAATAAGTTTGGATTTCGGTACCTACAATTTTTTCCTCCTTTAATCGGGCATTTTCGTGACCAGCAAACAACTAAGCTGAACCTGAGATTTATTTTCCAACAGCCTTACTTTCAAAAATAAGATGGAAGCGAAAAACCTTTAATATAAATGACCTTTCAGTGGCCATTCATGCCTAGGAATGGCGAAAGAGAAATAATCAGTGCTCACCATGCGCATCTCAAGGATAGCGAATTTCTGCTCAAAGACAAAGTATCATTTTCTGGTTCACATATCAAACTCGCGCTTAAAAAGATTGATACAAACGGCATTTGGTTGCAAATTATGAACTTATGGTCAAATATCACTCGCACAACAGCGTGCTAGAATGGATATACTCATTTTACAGATCAAATTCGTTCCCCATAGTTGGGTCAGCTACACTGTAAACCATAAAAGTACAAATGCAGTTTCAAATGTACATTTGCACCCCATTATAGGACTTGGGTACCTTTTCATTAAGAAATAACCAACATCCATGTCTGCTAATGACCTTCATCATGGAATGTATGCATTTGGTCATCTTCTGTATCCTAGTGGTGTTTGCAAAAATAATCAAAAATGAGAATAGAAAAGAAAAAATAAAAGCAAATGTACCTTGGAGGTACATTTGCCATGGACATATGTACCTTAAAGTGTTGAAAATTAGGTACAAATGATTATCATACATGTACCCAAAGGGAGTAAATAATTTTAATATGTGAACAAATGTGGACTCATATGTACCCCTAGGAACACATGTCAAGGGTACACGTGCAATCAACATATGTATCCATAGGGTGTGTATATAGTTTTAAAATTTGACAAAAAATTTGACATAAATTTGACAATGAAGGAATTGGTGTCCCCCCCAACTTAGGGGTACCCTTGGCATGTTAACTTGGGTTGCAGGACTAGACCCCCCTACCACATGGTACCGAAAGGTACTGACAGTAGGGTACTGAGTTGAATTGAATTGAATTGAATTGAAGGTTCAACATTTGTACTTTTTCCGTTTAGAGGGCAGGTCTCAACATGCCAAGTGTAGCATGTTCGTGACATCTAAAATGGCTTGCCCATGAATTCAGCAGCCCAAATTTCCACCTAAGAGAATAAATATTTTATCGCCATAAACCAGGTTTATTCCGAAATTAAATTTAACGAGTACCTCGCTACCGACCCCGAGGGACACGAACCCTAAATCGTTAAAAATAATTGAACGCTGCAAACGCCATAAAGCACTAAACTACTGCACATGGTTAACTGCCAGTTTATGCAATTAAATGCGCATTAATCGGATAGACACATGTTATGATGCCGACTATAAACTGCTTCGCCAATGCTGAGCGAAATGCCAAAATTCCCCCTGGAGGGAAGACAATACCATAAGTTGATTTCAGAAATCAAGGGTAAAAATCAATTTGCATTTGTCATACGCCGAAACGTCATGTCCCACCCACTATTGTGTCGAAGCCCTCGTATAATCAGATCGCCGAAATTGCCAATACTGATTACGTGGAAACAAATTCCATTAGACGCATATTTAATTACGACCAAGGAAGGTTTAGAAGCTGTAATTCTCCTCCGCTTTAATCGAGTTACATTAGTTTTATTGCAGCATACTTAATTCGGCACTAAGCCCTTAGCCATAACACGCAGGTATTCAATATTAAGCCTCCTCGGTCCTTTCAACAATTAATGAATGCTTCTACTTTTGGTCAATTCGAATTCAGAAAGGCAACGCCAATATTATATTAATATGTTTATGGCCACATTCGAGTGATGGTCGAAGGCGTGTTAGGCCTGATTTCCGGCACAGCAATTGGATTTAGAGATGGCCAAATACACGTGGCGTGAAAGCAAATACATGTATGGCATGCGTTGTCGTATCATGAATTGTGTATGCCCTGAAGTGAACGTTAATGCCGTCGTGGCCATAAAATGTCATGTCCCATTGCATGAGCCTCGCTCGTTTTCAGCCAACGCAGGCTTGGACAGGATAACGTGACTTTGGCCATAGCAAATACTATAAATTGGCTAATCTTCTTGGATTCAGCTCTCAAACTAATGTATCAATACATGGCTTATCAGTTGCAATTACTGCGTCTAACGCGTTCACGATTGGTTATAGAAAATCGTCTGGGCAATAAATGTGGCAGAAGTTAGAATTTAATGCATGAAGCAACTGGATGAGCAACAAATTGCAAATTTTCAAATTCGATTAAATGTCATAAACCTAGTCTTCTTGATCATTAATTTGCTAGTCATTTTTTTGCAAGGACGTACTGTATCTCGTAATTAATTCAACGAAGGTGTGTCTAACGTAAAATATCCGTGTTTCTGCAACAGAAAACTGGCAAATGAATACGAAAAATGTCTTATTATCATTGCTTCTCGTATTATTTGTTTTTAATGACCTAATAATGTGAATCCTGATTTACCCCTGCAGGTAGGCAATCTCTGCCAGCCTACGAGCCATTAGGGAACTTTACGCAAGTTATCCAAGGCTGCTAATATGAAGAACAGCCCTTTTCATTTCTAATATTCTGCACTTAACACACACACAATGTACAACGCCGTGGTACATCCTTGATTTAACGTGTTCAATTCAATTCAATTCAACTCAGTACCCTAATGTCAGTATTTTTAGTACCATGTGGTGGGGGGTCTAGTCCATTAACCCAAGTTAAGTTCAAAGGGTACCACCATATTGTGGCGGACAACAATTCCTTCATTGTCGAAATGAATTTCTTGTAGCTTAAGGCTATGCTTTGGAAGAGAATTCCAACGTCTGTTGGCATGCAAGAAATAGGACCAGTAATATGGATCCGAGCGTGCACGGATTTCCATAAGTGGGTGTTCTTATGAAAATATTATACGAGAGCATATATCCCAGCCATAAGGTGATGTTTTTGCATTTCCGTGAGCTCGAAAGATCATAATTTAAGGATAGTCGGTTTCATCAATATGAAAAGCGCCCTGAAGGTTCTCGCATCCCAGGAAGCAACAGAACTAATAATTAAATTACAGTTAATGGCTGAAGAGAAAATTCAAGCCATATGAGGTTTCATAACTGGAAACTTTGAAGGAAAAAAAATGACACTGAAGCAACTAATTTGCACTGGGTAAAGTTTTGACGACTCCAATACCAAAAGCAACCGAAAAGAAATTCAAGATACACAATATTGTTTTCAATTTTGTCGAAGTTTCTAGTTTTACGACGCTTTTCCCACTCACATAGCCCTCTCCCAATTTTATCAAATTTCTTTTCAAATGATAAATTTTCCCATTCGCACCCCCTCAACCCAGCTGTAGAGAAACTGAATCTGGTTGTAAAATTGCTGATGCAGAACTGTTGATTTCTAAGACCGTGCATGATTTACTGGTGAAATCACTTCGCTCGCTCCGAGAATAATCTCCCTTAAATAATTTACAAGTTTAATTCGAAACGAGCTGCGGTTTATGTCGAACTTCATCTTCGCAACCTCTTAAGATGCTTCTTTTCGTCTTTCCAGTTCCCATCGACAGCATTCGTGAGATTCGCAGTGGGAAGAACACGGACGTCTTTCGCAATAAGGAGCTTTCTGGGGGCTATTCAGCCGACTGCTCTTTCTCCATAATCTACGGCGATAATTTCGAAGTGCTGGATTTGGTGGCTTCGACCCAAGAAGAAGCCAACATTTGGGCCACTGGATTAAACGCACTGATTGGCGCCAGCAAATGTAAGACCCTTTGATTTTCTAATCCATCAAAGCAGCGCCGCCTGGTGGACGGCCAGGCATTGGATCGATGCAAATACTTTCTGCTCCAATAGGCATGGTCGAAAATTCGGGAACAAAGCGTAATCGCAAAGATCACAACATCGAGCAGCTTTATTTTCGTAGTGTCCCATCTTGCATTCTTCGCAATCCCGTCGCGTTAATCGTAATGGCGATATGGCTTTCATGGCCCTGGTGGAGCATTGTGCATACTGGGAATTCCGAAGAGGGACACATTTGTGGAATTCAACCCAAAGTTCGGTGGTTTTTAATTAAGCAGATACTTCGTGCTTTTCGACGAAGTGATCGCTGCGAAAATCTTCCACTACAAAGATTTCACTTTTTTTCTTCTAAAGGAAAGCTGACGAAGCGGTCTATCTACGAATGTCTACCCATATCCAAAGAAAATACATTTTAAATATATTGCACAATGTATTTCAATTTGCAAAATGTATTTATAATGTAT